>CAJUYI010001475.1:4111-18649 GCA_910591695.1 Galerucella pusilla
TAGAATTCAAAACATTTTTTGTAAAATTTTATATTGCTATTATTTTAGCAGTGTAAATAAGAGAGGTTTTAGCAGCAGCTAGTACTGAAGGTTTGTTTTGGTCATTAGAGTACTTATCCAAAAAAAGTTTCATCAAATGTCTATTATGCTTATAGAATCCACTACATTTTTGTTGAAATTTTATATTGCTATTACTGTAGCAGTGTAGATAGGAGAGGCTTTAACAGCAGTTAGTACTGAAGGTTTGTTTTGGTGATTAAAACATTCAAAAAAAGTTTCATCAAATTTCTAAGATTGATATAGAATCCACAACAATTTTTGTGAAATCTTATATTGCTATTACTTCAGCATTGTAGATGGGAGAGGCTTTAGTAGCAGTTAGTACTGAAGGTTTGTGTTGTTCCTTAGAGTATCCAAAAAAAGTTTGGTCAAGTTTCTATTATGTATTTCATTTGATATAGAAAATAGAATATTTTTTACTTACACTAATTTTTTTTTCTTTTTTTTCTCAAAATTATTGTTTAAATAAATTCATAATTATTATATCATTAATTACTTTTTATAGCCTGTATATATATATATATATATATATATATATATATATATATATATATATGTATATTTTGAAATCATGAAAAATATATTTTTTATTTCAAGACAATACAGTCTTTAATTTGAAAAGTGGATTATATAATTTTTTTTGAATTGATTTGGTAGTTTTGTATAACAATAAATCTATTACTCAATTTGATTCATAATTACAGTTGCACTTCTCTTATCATCCGTCAAGATAATGCTTTAAAATAATAAGATTTAATATATTACCGCAGCCACTTATAAAAAATGTATTTATTATCGATTCTTATCATTCCAATTCACCAGCTGAGAGATAAAATATCCATTACCTCCACTACACTTGTTGTTGTTAGATCCACCTTCTGGTGATCTACTCTAGCGTGTAAAAAGTAACTATGTAGTAATTTTTTTAGTGCAGCCTAGCATGACGTTAAATTTAATTTACTTGCTTCCTTCGAATGTGTCTACCTGCGTGAATCCTGACTACTTTTCGTTTTCATTCCCCCATTGTTGGTAGAGATTTGTATATATGAAATTTAATTTTAAGTTTTTAATATAAAAAACGAGTCATTTTGGAAAAATGCACAATTTTTTTTAAACTTCAAAACTAATGAAAACTTGCGGGGTTGAAGATAGAACGTCTACATATACAGTGTGACCCATTTTGTTTGGAAGCACCCACGTAAAATCCGCATTTTTCAACCGATTTTGATTTAATTTTTTTGTTAGATTCAGTATCAAAAACAGTATTTTGGCACAAATTTTCATAGCTTAATTACTATTTTCAAGGCCCTCTATGTTAATTTTTCTTTGCCAAAAAAGACAAAAGTACATTAGGCAATTTTTTTTCTCATTTTCGACGCGTTTTTTCATTATTTTTTTATAAAAGTGGTGCTTTCAGAATTATACGGGGTGGATAGTTTTCTTTGTACTATTTTTCAATGTAACCCCTCAAAATTCTTAATATTTGTGTTAATATCCACTGTTTATTTTTCTGGGTGATTGACTCTTTATCAAATTAAAATTTTTAAACTAACAAATTTTGTAATTTGCAAAATATTAATAACAAAAATTGATAAACTTCTAGGTCAATCACTCCATAACCAACAAATGGGGTGAAAACATTAAAAATATTATCAAAGACGGAAATGAAAATATTTTTATCTCAGATAAATAGAGGACAGTACTCAACAGTTTATATAAAATGTGAGTCCATAGTTAACTTCCTTGTTTTTTAGTAAAAAAACCCGATAGTTTCTTTTAAATATATTAAAATTTTATTTTTGACGAACGACACTGTTAAGTAGTTTGGGACCAAATTAGGAATATAATATGATGGACGTTTTAGTACTATCTTATCCGTTGGTATCTATAAATATATAAAAGCAGTCATGTTGATATTTCCCAACATCCAAAAACTATTTGTCTTAAGTCTTGCATATAACAACATAGTTTACACTAGAAAAGAAAAATTGCAACTTTTTTAGTGGTCATGACCTTTTTTATTAAAAATACATTCAATAAATTCTTAATAAATAATGTACATATAAAAAAGTACCTTGCGGAAAAAACTAAAGCACTGTGGACTGTATAGTTGACGCAATTCTTTTAGTGCGAACTTAAACTTGTCGGCTTTTTGTTTGACTGTAATACGATACGATACCGACATAGTCCAGTCAATATTTTAATTTATAATGTTTATTTGACGAAAATTAATTTAATATTATAATTTCAACTAATAACTAAATTCGCATTTTTAATTTCTCCACCCACATTTATTATTACAAGATATTGTTTAATTTGATCAATTTTCCTTTGAAAGTGCTATTTACTTTACTAAAATATTTGAATACATAACACCGTGTCAAGATTTTAATTTCCACGGCACAATAATTATCAAAATAAATAATAATTTTGTATACTTAAACCAAAAAATGAAGACTAAAAAAAATGCGAAATTTGTGATAAAATTTGGTAGGTATGTGGGGTTAACAAAATATTCTGAACAACTTTTTTTAATAATATTTTTTGATATCTCTAACGCGAAGCGGTTCTGTTTGTGAAATTGTAGTAGGTTGAGTTTAAAGCTCAGATTTCAGTTGACTATTTCAAGAAATGTGGCCCATCAACCTGTATGACTCTACAAAAATCCGAATCTGTAATTCTTCAAACAGCGAAAATATGGTAGTGTCTTCATCTTAAATGCGACACACTGTATATCTACTGTATTTTCCTAGCTCTATAAACCGTCCTATAATGTCAAAATTCCCTACAGAAACATTTTAAGACCTCGTGGTTACAACTATTCTATTTTTTTTCATATAACTTTCTTCCTAACGAAAGTTTGTCTAATTTTATGTAACCATCTTTGACTTTCAATTATAAAATAAAATAAATTACAAGATGTTACCAAATAATTATTTATTTTATATGGCAGAAGACAAAAAAATTAAAGAAAGTGGCTGTATAATAGTAAAAAAAATAAATTAGCATATTTCGACGCCAATGAGGCCCACTTAGAAACAGGTGGACGTCATATGGTAAAAGTAGCCTGGACGTGACCGGGCTGAATAGTAAAACAACCTGCCACGAGTGCTTTGGGTACGTTTATTAGGGTGGCAGGTCCATTTGACCGTGATTTCTAGAAAATTCCTTTTTCCTAGAATGTGTTGAATGACTTAAATTTTTATCCTGTTTACAGATAATAAATTAGACAGGTTCTTTTGTACTTCAAAAAGCTATGCCATTCAGAAAAGTCGAATATCACATAAAAGTTCGATAAATTGGATAATAATTTCCCATGTCTTCTCTCAAAATTTGGTCCTTCTGTCTCTCATATGAAGAGTAAATACAGTAAAATCTTTCCATTCATATTTTTTATTGAATAATTGGGGCTTTAATTTTAATCAATAATTTATCGTCTCCATATTCTCACGTAATCAAAATTTCGATACGTTTTGCTTCACTTAGATACACCATAACAGAAAAAACGATAGTAACAAATAACACAGAAATAGTATATTAAGTATTAAGAACGGTAAGGGTTGTTTGGAGGCTTCGCTACGCTCAGTCTCCAATTTTGCTGGAGACCGGTATTATCCTTAACGTTCGAGATGCTTATACCATTTTTTGCGCGATCGTATTGAAATATTCAAATTTCGAAAAAAATAATTTAAATTTCTTCGAAATGAACGAAATGTCAAAAGTGATATTTATACTTCTCGATCAGTTTAAAATATAATTTGCATTTTGGTGAAATTGTTTTTATGCTATATTCATTACTTTTTATATTGTTCTGTTCGGTTCTGTTCATTAAAAAAATATAAATCTTCCTATTTTTTGTTGTTCCTTTTGTGTAATGAATGAAGAAATAATATATTATTTAGGACCACTTAAATGTGTGTAGGGCTAGGACGTAGTTTACTTACCGACGTCTGAACAGTAAGTAAATCACTTACCGACGTGTTAGACTTAGAAACCAGTAAACACAACCTACCGTCCTGACAACCGATGCTGTAAATAAACAAAAAAGATCGATCGCCCAAACAATATTATTACACACCTTGTACTACACTAATAGGTAGATTACTCAATAATTAATTAATTTGACTATTGAAGGTTTGATATTTCATCCGTGGATATCTATCTAAGTCAAAAACGATAAATTATTGATTAAAGATTCAATTACTCAATAAAAAATATGAATGGAAAGTTTCACTGTATGTAGAATTTCACAATGAATTATTTTTTGTGGAGTTTTAAAGCGTTAAAAGTTTTGGTCCATGGAAAGTGTCTGACACACTACTTAAGAATATTATTCTACAAAAGATATATAAAAATCGGACATACAACATTTCATCTATTTGAAAATAAGTTATGTCTTATCGCTCTAATAAAAATATACTTTGGCAAGTTTATCTGAAGCCGTGAAAGGAATGCAGTCGAAAATATTCGACATTGCCACGTTTAACTATGAAAAAGCTAAAGTGCTAAGTATGTAGTGATAATAAAAATAAGAAAAGGGACTTTTTATTATTAACAATATGATTAAACGTCAATTCTTTAATGTGCTTGTTTCCTTGGATTTTTTTCTGTTAACATTATTTTTCTCAATTTATGAATATTAAAAGATGAACACTTTTCCAAATTTGTTATGGGCTTCTTCAAGCTCTGGCAGCGTGGTACGAAAACCATAATGACCACACCCTCCGACTTACATAGTTGGTGATTTTTATCGACCATCTGACTTCTTATTGGCAAGCGCGTGCCTATGTTCTTCCCTCTCACTTCGTCAATTGACTGATATTGATTTATCCAGTGGCGTTGGTATTGTCAGTGACCTTTGTATTTTCAATTTTACTTGGTAAAATAGGTACCGTACGCCATTTGTACGTTTATGACAGATATGCGCCATGTTTCCTAGCCTCTTACCGATGCCCCATAGCTTCAGATTAATTTGCCAAACACTAAAAACGACAAAGTTTTTGAAAATAAATTTTCAAAAATCACTTTTTTTCACTAAAAAGCAAAAACTACTTCTCTGAGTGTATGCTCCATGATGAACATCTTCAATTCTGACAATATATCGTCCCCTTAGTGCAACAACTAGATAACTTCAAATTCATATACAGTGTAGCCCCGGTAATCCGACAAACAGTTTGCAGGGCAGTGTCGGATTAGCGAATTTGTCGGATTATTGAGTACTGCCATAGACCCCCTATAGTCCGGATTTTTTTACTAAAGAGTACCTTGTAATCCGACAGATCTAATGATAAGATTCTACATGTTATATATATGTATGTACTCTGAAGTAAAAATTATACTTCATTATGTATCTCAAGACCATGTCGGATTACAGGGGGTGCCGGATAAGCCAGGGGCCGGATTATCGGGGCTCCACTGTAGTTTTGAAAAAATCCAGTTCAAATATTCGAAACTCCAAAAAAATACAACAGTCAAGTAATCAAAAATATTTTATATCTGTACAGATATGCAGCATATTAAATCATGATTTGTCAATTTTGGGGAAAATTAGGATTATTATTTTTCCAGAATTTGAGTTATCTAGTTGTTGCTGAATAGATAGAAAAGTTATCTATTTTTAACTACTAGCAATTAAACGCAATTCATCTATTAAATGAATCTTCATTTGGAAAAAAAAAACATTACTAGTTTTAATAAACCCCAAAAGATTAAACTCAACTGTGCTTAAATGTCAATATATCACTGATGTCACTTTCGGAATCCGCTATGTTTTGAGGCCTTCTCCCTTGGTCTCCTTGGAATGGAAGACCTTCAAAAAATGTTATATTCGCTAGGCAGTGCCGGAAGATTTATTTTGAACAAAGACATAAATTCGTCCTACTTTTCTTTTTTAAGAAGCAGTTGACTTTGATACAAAAGCTCTATGTTATTATTTGCAGAGGATATACGTGTTTTACGATTGCAATTAAGTCGTCTAAATTATAATAACCTAACTTTATAAATTAAATTCATATTTAAATGTATTTTCACATATCTGGATCATTTTCTACTTGGCTACGTAGAATTTCCAAAATTTGTTTTCCTCTTGACATCATTTTTGCACTAACAGTGTTTACAAAACACCGTGAAAACAATTCAGCAGCACATCAACACGCCTGTTGTTTCAAATTGACAACTAGATATCATCTAATAGACACCGAGACGGTACCGGCGAGTAACTCAATAATGCTACAACTAGGTATCTCAACATGTCTATAGTATTCTAATGTTTTTCTTATTTATTTGAACTGTTTTTACCGTGGGATAAAATTATACGCTCACTATGGCTAATTACTATTGATTTATTGAAGAAACACTTACACACTATAATAAAATTAATTTATATACACACTACTTAATGTCTACTAATTTATCTACACTCGGTATAATAATTGTCCTAATTTATCTTCAACACTATTTATATTCACTATCTGTTCACTCACTGTATACTGAAACTGTTTACCAATTCACTGTATACTGAACAACTCCTCGACTCACTCAAAAACTAGCCTATATATAGTCCTACGCAACCCTAGACCTTTCTTAAATTCACCGCCTTCTACGCTGCGAGAACAGTCTGGAACATTACCTGTTAAAGAACCTTTCTAGAAACGTCGCATTCATAGTTTGCGACAGGACCAGCTTCTGAATCACTGAGTTCGTAACAGTATCTGCATATTGAGAGTTAACTGTTTTGGTCACTCCTAAAACACGTCTGGTTGCTCGTGCAAGATATCTAGTTGTTGCATTAAAAAGAGCATAGAAAATAGGTCGGATTTAACTGGATAACTTAAAATGCATAAATTTCGAGTTATCTACTTGTTGCACTAAGGGGGCGATATTATTTTACAGCTGTGAGAATTCAATTCTAAAAATTCGACTTGATAATTATTATACATTTCAATTCGCTTTTTTATATCTTATAACGACCTTCAAGCATCAAGTTCCTCGTTAAAATAAAAATGAGCACTGTTAATTATTGTTGTTTTTTTGAAACGGAAAATTATATCTATTTCATAAAAACGCTTAAATAGTATCAATTATTTTTATGTTGCTCGGTCTTACAAAATATGTAAATCGTTCTCATTTGATTCACCATGAATATATTCAGATACCTTACTTGGACAAAGCGACGCTTGCAAATGTAATGATTCAATGAAATTCTCGGTATCTCAGAGAGTTTGTAACAATATGGATTGTGCTTGGGTGTGCTTAAACATTAGTCACATAAAATCTCTAGAAAACCATCCACTGTTTATTTTAATACATGCATTGATTTAGTTCGATGACTTTTTGAGATGTTTTAATACCTGATGAAGGAATAGTCGAAACTATGGTCGGTATAACTTGAAAGTAGGTGAGGTAAGATATACAGATATACAGATTGCGAAAATTCTATTCGCCACATTCGATTTATACAAGAAAAATATAAGAAAAACTACTTGAAAGAGAGAGAAAGAATAATTGTGCACAGTCATCGATGTGCGTGTGTTCAGCGCCCCCCATTTTAACCGCTGTTGCCAAATGTAAATATCTGTAAAATTTATTCCCAATTTTTTTAAATGTCAATAATATTATCAATCTTGATTTTCTCCCACTAAATACGGCATTATCCCGTGTTGAAAGTCAAATGCAAAATAAGTTATTTATTCCTTTTAGAAAGTACCAAACATTCTAAACTGGTAACGCTGCTTTCACATCGGATTACTAGCTGGAACTGAACACACACACAACGCTGACTGCGAACAATTATTCTTCTCTCTCTTTCAAGTAGTTTTCAGCGGCGGCTCCTCGAAAGAGGCTCAGCCTCCTCAACAATTTATCCAGCAAATAGCACCAGAAATATTTTGTCTATTATTCTTTATTTTATTTCCCGTTTATCTAAAATTTTTTAAATTTCACAATTAATTCCCCGTTCCACTACTTATTTTAGAATCTGACAACAGTGCCATGGGGCTAGATTCCACAAACCTCTCTCGAAACACATGTTGCTCAGCACAGTTGCCAGTCCAATTGCTAATAACCTGAAAAAAGCGGAAATGGCAACACTCTCCGGAGGCTAGCCTAGCGGTTGCGATGATATACGAACTACGGAATACAAATTACGAGCTTGGGTTCGTGCGTGCTTGTTTTGTTTTATGATTAGCGGGAATAATCAAGTTTTGGTTTATCTTAATACTTTTAAATATTTGAACAAACTTTTTTTTTCTTTTTTTTTCCTTTTTTTTCTTTTTTTTTCTTTTTTTTTTTTTTCTTTTTCTCTTTTTCTTTTTTGTAACTTTTGTACACCACAATGACGCTAATGACCTCCATGGTCGATGCGTATCAATAATAAAAATAAAAAAAATAAATTCACTGATATAATTTTTATTCAAGAGAGTGTTTGAAGCATCTCATTGATAAAATTTCAAGTTTCCGTAATACAGAATTGCATTTTAATATTTTATTTGAAAATTCTTCAACTGATGAGGCTCCTCCCGTAAAAAGGGGTAAAAAAGAAACTCATAACCATTGGAATATCCGTACCTTGAAGGAATAGTGGTCCCAATCCCACCAGGTCCCTTCTTTTGGTATAGGGTACTATGTTTGATTTGGTGGGACTTATAGTTAAACCCACCTCTTCCGTCAATTTTGTTACTATGTTCAGAGCCTGTTGCATGCGCTCTCTGACCGTAGTATTGACTCTTCCTTGTGATATGATGACCGGATCGTCCGCATATCCTAAGATAGTATGGTGTTCCTTTTTGAGTCTCCTCATCAGTCCGTCCATTACAAGGTTCCATATTAGAGGAGACAGGACTCTTCCCTGAGGACACCCCCTTGAAACCCGGGATGATAATGTTTCACCCATCAAGGTTGAAAAGATCGTTCGGTCTCTCAGCATGCAGTCTATCCATCTGCAGCTTGTTTCGTCAATTTGCTAGATAACTTAGTTCTAGAATATAATTTTTTTGATAAAATAGCACTGCACAATGAATTAGGCGAACAACAAAATTTTTTTGACAAGATAAACTATACCTCCACGTTGGTTTTTGCTGGGCAACAATTAATTCTGTTACTGAAGTAGCTGGTACGGTCGCTGCGCGAAGGTTAAATTAACTGTCTGAATATTTTTCTGTCCAGCATCCTCTCTTAAAAAGTTCACGAGCCGTCACTGGTAGTTTTGCTCATATTTTCCTTGTCGTATTAGTGTAAATCGTATGTCTGGAATAGATTTTTCGCGATCTGTATGTCCCGATGAATACTTTTATTGCTTTATCCCAAATGCGAGTCATGCGAAAAAGAGGTACATACTTATGAAAAGTCACTCTTCCGTCAAACCACCCTCGTATATCCCTAATTTAATTTTTATACAAATTTCAGCTGATAAATCCCAAATTTTGTAATGCTCAATGGCAATGATGTGTTAAACCAAATAACAAGCGTTACAAATCAAACAATAAAAACAATAGATACAATAAGAAATCAAACGAATGAACTGGCACTGATTATACAACACAAAATAATAGTTGTTTTACACACACCTGCATTTGTATAAAATTCGATTTGTTCAAACAATTTATTTATCAAGGTTATAAACATTTAATCCTATTTTGTAGAAGTTAAACAATACCGAGTAGAGATAAAAACAAATAATGCAACATGATAATATGTATGATATAGACAACGAGTGTAGTCCACTCATTTTGTACTTTTGAAATAACAAAAATATATACAGGGTGTTTTCAAATGACACTTACAACGTTTGCATGTACATTCCTCTCGTAATATTGGACAAAATTATATGAGAATTAGGGGTCCATTACATTTAGATTTCTTAATACAGGGTGTTGAAGTTTAAAAAATTAAATGTTCCAACTCGATAACTTTAAAATGGTTGGATACATTGATTTGACATTTGGCAGGTTGCTTTTAAATGTAAAAGGGCATATTTTGATGGAAAAATATTTTTCAATTTTTGATCCATTGGTGTACTTTTGGAAGTATCTGTCACATTTCCCCTCCCATTTTTTACGCCACTTATATTTGAAGCAATTTTCATTCAATTTTGTATTCCTCAATGGTTTGCACCTTGGATCTTGCAGACTTCATGAAATCATTAAATATTTAGAAAACTACAAATTTTTATGTAAAGGTTATTCGTTTTTCACGTGAAAATCATTGAGGAATACAAAATTGAATAAAAATTGCTTCAAATATAAGTGGCGTAAAAAATGGGAGGGAAATGTGACATATTCTTCCGTATGTACACCACTGGATCAAGAATTGAAAAATGTTTCTTAATCAAAATATGCCCTTTTACATTTAAAAACAACCTGCCAAATGCCAAATCAATTTATCCATCCATTTTAAAGTTATCGAATTAAAACATTTAATTTTTTAAAACTTGAACACCCTGTATTTCGAATAGTAAATGTGCTGGACCCCTTAATCCTCATTACATTTTATCAAATTTTACAGGAGGTATCTACATGAAAACGTTGTAAGTGTCAATTGAAAACACCCTGTATACAGGGTGATTGATTAGTAAATCTGTTATTATGGAAGACCGTGTTGGGAAATTACATAAAAATATACAAAACAGGTACTTTCTCAAAAAAACTATATTGATTTAATTACAAATATTTCAAAAACGGAATTATCAAATACTTTTCAAACATCATATCCTTGAAACACTTTTTTTTCAAACCACTAATGTAAAAAAATATTTGCTGTGAAATCATTAATATTTTTCCCCGCGGTCGTAGAAAAATTATAGTAAGCACCTAGTGTCGAAAACATCTTTAGCTACTCGTTTTTGACACTTGGTACAGTGTTATCATGCGGGTCATACGATTCAACAAAGACATATTCACCGTTTTTGTTTTCTTTTATTGCGTTTAATTATAACTTCCAAATAAAATCCGTAAGCAAATATTACAGAATAAAAATCTATACAACATAAATATAAAACACGAACCACCGTTCTAAAATAACAGCGCTCGACGGGCGACGTCCCGTATAATATGCCAAATTAAATGCAAGTAAGGACGTAGCGACGTACTGTATACCATCCAAGTCACCAGACAATCACCAGCGGCATCGGTGCTTTACGCGATAAATTCGAACGAGTGAAACATCTTATATTTTTATTCTGTAATCTTTGCCGTAAGATGCAATTTTGACGGGAGAAAAAAGGATATGTCTTTAGTTTTCCGCGATTCTAAAAAGTCTTTCACCAGCAAAGTTTTTATTTAAATTTAAAATTTATTTAAATTGAGCTGACTTAAAACCTTAATGCAATGCAATACTGATATTCATAATAACGTAAAATTTCAATTTATATCTCTCCCCGTTGCGGAGGTCGAGTATATCTACATCCTTGGCTCCCAAGGTCACCTAAGCTCAAGTCCCTTCACACCCATGGCCCTCAATGTTACCTAAACAAGTATCTTCACACCCATGGCTCTAGAAGTCATCTATTATCAAGTCTCTCCACACCCATGGCCCTCAAGGTCACTTTAACAAGTATCTCCACAACCATGGCCACCAAGGTCACCTAAACTAAATCCTCCCAGCTTTGGTATCTTTCTACTGATCTTTATCACACTAATCCATCACCCTGTATTAAATTTTGACGAAAAATCCTTAACAACAAATGTATGTAAGTTGATTCTCTACAAATTTGGTCCTCGCCATTTTCCTTTATTTCCATCAACTCAGAGATTCAATTTTTTTTCCGTGGTATCCCTAGTAAGTCATATCCACTTTTCTTATCTTTATGTGTAAAATTTTCAAAATATGGACCCATTACATGTTCGTAAGCAGCGAGAGGCATAAGGGGCAATCGCAATCGGGGGGAGGCCCCATGGATGCAAAAAAGTGTAATGACTTGATAAAGCAGTGCTATAAACATAATTTTCTCAAAATTTTGGTTTCATTTAACTTTTCCGTTCAGCCTGAAGGATCATGGTTTCCCCCCCTTGTTTTTATCCTGGGTACGCCCCTGATCCATTATCTAAGGATTCTTCCTCTTTTTCAAAAAGTTGAATCACCTTGTTTATAATTTCCTTGGCACTTCTATCACCAACCATTTTCTAATAAGCTTTGGGACACCCTTTATATTAATTTCATCCCACATTCTTTTTCTTATTATTATTCCTCTTTTGGGCTATATCTTAAGGGATAATTTAGTACGTCAAACGTTCAAATAAAATCAATTAAATATGTATTAATGTTTTTTTTTCCATTTTATGCAATTATTTCAAGACCTTATTTTTCAAACCGCAATATAAATTATTTATTTTAAATAAAACCAAATACCAAATATTTATTTTTGATTACATTATAATGAAAACCCAACAATTCTAGTTGACCAAGACTTTTTACGTCCTTTAACAATACAGTTATCACCTCCTCATTTCGTATGGTGAGTCTCATAAAATGACTCACTAACCGCAAATGTTTTTATTTGTTTACCTTATCATAAGCAACACCTACAAATTGTTTAGTTCCTTTTAAATCACTCACGGATACTACTAGGTACGCAACTTGCATTACTCCGTCACACTGGTTGCCTAACAACAGAAAACATTTAATGTAAGCTCTCTGTGCGTTGTGAAGTAGTGAATAAATAAAACCCTAACCATTCGAACATGCTAGTATAGTGTGTTGCCTAACAACAGAAAACTTTTCATCTAAGCTCTCTGTGCATTGTGAAGTAGTTAATAAATAAAACCCCAACCATTCGAACATGCTAGTATAGTGTGTTGCCTATACACAAGTAATTATAGCGTTCGTAACAATTTTTAACAGTTATACAGGGTGAGCCAAGAGGAACTGTACTTAATCTTACTTCGTATTTAGGGTATATCAAATGACTGGTATTAGCTATCATTGTTTCAGTTCAGTTTTTTAGAATATTGCGCTATTCTAATTTAAAAAAGAATTGATTGCTTTTTTTTTAACATAGCTCTTTTATCATTAGTAATCTGTATATCAAACTTGATCATACGTTGTTTATAGGAACTTTTCGTCTAAAAATTGAATGACGAATCGCCCAAACAAACTAAATAATAACTTTGAAGCGGGCCCACCTCCACAAGAACCCTCATAAAAGAACAACATTGCACGTGTTCTTTAACGAACAAAAAAAACCACTGATGAACTTAAAATCCCTTCAAGATTTCATTAAGATTGTTTTTCAACTAACACGACCGACATCTAAACATTGTTAAACAAATCAGGTTGTATTGAATTTCTAATCTGAGAACTGGGAAGATCGAAATCTTTATTGTCATCTGAAATAACTGGAGACCGTTCGGGTGTGCTTTTCAGGCATCTCATATCGAAAGACAGGTAAATCGTATTGGATTTCAAAAGATTTTTTTCTTATTTTTAGTTGGGTGTCGTTTTTTTTAAAAGAAAGCTATCAGTGTATGTAGTTTCAGTTGGTTTTTGAATGGGTTTTAAAGTGTTTTGTAAGTAAATCGTGATAGGGAAGAGTATAAAAGAATGTTTTATTAGAATAAACAATTCTGCAGTACACAAACGTCATTATAGATGAAGAACCGAGGTGCTTGATGGAATTGAAGATTTAAAAAAATATAAGTCGACATATTTACCGTGTTGCCATTGTTAAGTTTACCACCATGTTCCAAGAGACAGACAGGTTTCCCTAATTAAAATCTTCAAGTACGAATACCTAGTGGATGTACTAAATAAAGTATACAGGGTGTCAATTTTAAAACTTGTGTGTATGTATGTATTTGGGGGTGGCATTCACTGAAACCTAAGAGATCTATTGCGCCCCCTTACTTCCTCTTAGTTTCTGAGGAGAGTCTCAGAAACCAGTAGCTCCTTTAGTTCTATTTCCCGGAGGAATTTTAGGATGTCTGCAGGCTGCAACTTAGGTAAATGTACCTCTTCTTTCCAGTAATCTTCCAGGTGCTGTTCTCTAGGATTCTGAAATGCTGTGCAGTTGGAAAGTATGTGGATGGAGGTTTCTTCTTCCATTCCACAAAATCTGCATTCTTCTTCCTCCACTATTTTGAGTAGATGCGTTTGCGTCAAACAAAGTATACATTTTTTGTTATCTTATTTGTAGAAAAACAATGTTATTTTTATAAATAATAAATGAATGTTACTGTATGATTAACAAATAAAGCTTCTCTCTTGTCTACGGTATACAAGTTAATATTAAACACCAGGGAAAGTGACAAAGTGGTACAGGTTTATTGCAAAAAAATGCTACGTCAATTTGTTTGTAACGCTATAACTCATTAACTATTCAACTTACCGATTGCGGGTTTGGCACACGTGATCTGTTGACGGAGTACAGTAATTAAGCACAATTACAAGATATTGTACCCCTGTTAAGCTAGCAGAATCACTTCGGGATTCTCAACTTTTTTTTATGCCATAATTTTAGGCTATTTTTAGGCTAATTTATTACCCTAT
>CAJUYI010001475.1:34560-53347 GCA_910591695.1 Galerucella pusilla
ATAACTTTGATACGCCACACTTTATTTCAAAATATTTTCAAATTATATTTTTAGTTGGAGTAAAATTTGTGGTATAAAAAGATTTTTCAACAAATTTATATTTTCTTCGATATTTGTCCGATCCCGGACTTTTGCCGAATTCTGTATAAAGGGTGGCACACAACGTAGTTTCTTCATGAATCCAAAAAAAACCAAAAAAATACAATTACAATTTACATGAAAAAAAATTTATTGTAATTATTAATTAATTTTTTACCCAGCACTGAAGACACGTAAATTTGGAAACCATAAAAAAATGAAACTTGAGCTTGTATTTATTATAAAAAATATTCCATTTTTCTTTTTATTTCCCAAAAAAAATTTTTTCAAATGGGATAACTTGTATATTATCTCATTTTTGGATTAATTTTCCAGAAACAAATACTAACTTTTTGGGATACAAATTGTGACGATTTTCTTAATTTTAAGATTTTATTTCAAAATAAAAAACAAAAAAAATGGAATTTTCTGAATCACTCAAATTTTGAGGTTATCTGCAAAAATACTTGAAACAAAAGTTGTGCATTTTTCAATTATCTACAATTTTTTTATTCAACATTTTCGGATACAACAAATGGGAGAATGTCAACTCCACCACGAACCTCAGGTAGACGAAAAAGGCCGGTCAGCTCCACCACCGATTTCAAGCCGAGGGATTAAATAGATAAGAGGATAATCTTTATAGTACCATAAAATATTTTGCTGAGTTTATAATTTTTGAAGAAAATAATTCAGTTTGACATTTTGTATCATAGAAAAGATATAACCGCTGTTAAATAAAGTTAAAAAAATGCATATTTGAAATTTACTAAAATACGTACATCAAATTGTTATATATACAAATTTATTACGGAAAACAAGGATGCAGCCTTCCTCTCAAATACGTACATCAAACTACTACATACTCAAATCTATCATAGAAAACAAGGATGCAGCCTTTCTCTCAAATACGTACATCAAACTACTACATACTCAAATCTATGGTTTAACAGAATGTCATTTAAAGATAAGCATGGTGGACTTGACCGGTGACCTTAATCCCCTAAAATAAAATTTCTACCTGAATTTATGGACGTGGTGGAGCTACCATGTAGCCCAACAAATATTTATACCACTATTAAAATAAACAATTTTTAATGAAAATCTTCAACCCATTGATGAGTCCTCGTATAATTTTAGAAAACGTCACCTTCCCACCATATCAGTAAAAACGTATGCTTATCTACCTCACCTTCTGTCAGTCAGTGCGGTCATAACGAAATATACGCAAGCTAACCTGCTTACTACCATTCGCGATTCCGGTCGTATAAATTGATCGTTTTAATTTTTTTTCTCCCGATACAAAGTTCCGTCCGGTTGGATACGGGTGGCAACGAAAATGTATTTGAAATGACCAATTGGCTTTTTGGTGTATTCAACAATGTTATTTAGCAGTGTTGTTATAATATCGTTGGATGTAGATACGAGGGGTTGTTGGTAAATATCCGAAACACATTGTGGAAATATATACATGTTCCCCTAAGTTGTAATCATATGGAAAACTTTTTTATTATCAATTTTAGGAAAAAAAGTTATTCTCCAAAAAAAGTTCTGCATTAGCTAAAACCTAGAACACAGTCATCAAATATCAGATTTTTCAGTCGTATACGAGGTTTGTCAAAAAATATGAGTTTTACTCAAGAGTGAAAATGTTACTGAAAAAAGTTGGATATGTCAAAGCATTAGTATGAGTGAAAATTTAATTTGTTTGTTTCTAACAATTAATATGATGTTAATTTTATAACTTAGTGTTTGAATGTATTTTAGTATTTGAAAAATAAATGAATATGCATTTATTCCGCGTTTTAAAGGCAAAGTTATTAAAAAACATGGAAAACCTAAAAGATTATCATGTGTTTCATAATGACAAGAGATAAATGTTCATTCAAAATAGGAACATTAGTAAAAAATAACATAATCTGAAGTTTCAATTTAAAAGAATGTAATTACATATTTAATCGTAGTTTTTAATTGTGATCAACTTTTATTTATAAAATAAGAATATATCCTTACTATGGGTACCGTCACATATGCCAATACCAGAGAATGAAGAAGTTGACCGCCTAGCTTGTCAATATCCAACTATCAATGCACCTATGCTAGAAAAATATCCACATATAGATCACAAATCCACAATCAAAACGTTGATAGATCAACAATGACAGTTTATTTGGCATAGAACAAACGACAAATTGAAAGAAATCAAACCACAAGTTACAACAGTTCTTCCTACTTCCTACAAAAGAAAAGACCAATTTATACTGAATAGACTGCGTATCCGGCACACACACTTATGCCACCCACGCACCCACCTGTCAAAATTGTCACACAGTGATCACAGTGAAACACATCTTACTGGAATGTCCAATATATGACACAGCAAGAAAAACTAACAAAATAATATCCAACCTAAAAAGTGTACTTTCATCAAATGAAAATGAAGTCCTTGGCTATCTAAAAGACATTAAACTAAAATCAAAAATTTAGAAAAACTGCTATATAATTATTTATACCTTTTATTCTTATATTATGAAATTGTAAAATTGTAACTATTACCATAAAATTGTATTGTCTCCCCCGCTAATTACTCATAGAAGTTGATGTGGGGTAAATAAATGTTTTTGAAATAAAAAAAAAACATTTTTCGATATTGTCAAATTTAAAGGTACTTTACTCTTGAGTGAAACCAATATTTTTTGACAAACCTCGTATACCTACGACTAAAAAATTTGATATTGCATGACTGCTGTGTGGTTTTAAATAATGCAGAACTTTTTATGAAGAATAACTTTTTTCCTAAAATTAATAATAAAAAAGTTTTCCATATGATTCCAGCTTGTATATAGCGAAACGTATGTATACAGGGTATTTTTTTTATGGCACATTGGATATTATGGAAAAACCGGTTAAATTAAAGATCTGAAAATTTTTAACAAGGAGTAATCTATCGAATAAAAATATTTAAACTGTCTGCCAAAAGGAAGTCTATGGATTACGAATGCTTTATTATTTTAATACTCTCTCATTGATAAAAAATGGACTATAAACCCTGGAGCAGGGCCGTGCGGTACTATGAAGCAGGGAGGCGACTGCATCAGGCGGCATTACAAAAGAGCGGCATTTGGAGAGCGAACTAAAAAAATTATTAACGCTTCTGTTTTTTATTTAAAACAAACTTTAACTTTTTCCAATAATATGTGTAAGCGCAAACAAAGTAATTATACCAGAAAAGAATTTATGTTATTATAATAGGAAACATAATTTTAAAATATTCAATGAAAGGGACGGCAGTTGGCAGGCATGCATCACCCTGAAAAATATCACCGTACGACCCTGCCCTGGAGCGACGTAGCCATCGGAATGGTCCTTTATTTGCCAATTTGTCTTCAAGTTGATTGTTCTAATTTCGTGAGTATTTTCCTCTGTCCTCTGTAGCGTCCATTATCCAGTTTATTCTATTTGTTTTCCGCATGAAACTTGATGGTGAAAACGGCCTCCATAATAATCTCAAGGATCTTAAAACTGTACAGGGGTGGTTCGATAGTTGCAAGAAGATTCTTGCTGTCAAAAAGATCTGAATTGTGTATAAAATAAGTAGTATACTTTCGATTAAAATTAATTAATTATTATCCGCTGTTACTTTTTAAAAGAGATGCCCATAATCTAATTTAGAGAGTTTAAAACAATTTATTAACATTTTTGTGGGCGATACGGTATCTGAACATTATTAACAATGAAAGTGTGTCATCGGAAGCTGATTTGACAATGGGGAATTGTTTCTATATAAATAAATGAAAGATTTTTTTATACTGGACGATTCCAATTCTGATGTTATAACAACAAAAATAAACAAATAATTTTGTTATTACTTTTGCCATTCCTCGCAAATGATTTGATCAAACTCGTGTTCCGCCAGTTTCCTCACATCTTCCAACTTGAAAGTTACATTCTTTTTTTGGACACATTCTTTTTGACAGTAGCCCAAATGAGTTCAATGGGATTCAAACCCGGATGGTAGGGTGGAAGTCGGAAAACGTTATGTCCGTGTTCAAGCATAACCTCATCAAATTTGTATCTAACATGATACTTTGTTGTTTACTGACAATGATTATTTATGAAAAGTGAATAATAATCTTATTGTTATATTTCTATAAATAATACAAAAATATGCCTGAATACACGGAAAAACATCAGTATTTTGAAAGTTCTCAAGTATTTTCAGTTAGAAAAAGAAGCTGGTAATTATTAATTTCATAGCCTTTTCAAATTTGGCTAGATACGATCCTGATGATTTTATTTATCAAATGTAAGGTTAGCAATAAGCGAAAAAAGTGATACCGTACAAAAGTAGTGGTACCGGAAGACGCTTTTTGATATTATACAGATTCGACTGACTAAAAAACACTCCGTAACATCAAATCAAATGTCCAAATGAGTATATTTCTCTGCCACCATGTCGTTAGTTTCGTTTTGTTTACAAATTAGCAGTCAATATCTGTTTGTTTGTAATAATAACTCGATAAACTCTAAAATTAAAGTTTCTATGTAGGTATTTATACAAATATTAACCATAATTTTAGTTTTAACTCGATATATTAGAACGTAGATACCCCCACAGTATTCTTTAAAACAGGACCTTTTACTTGAACAATTATAATTCCTCCAGAAAATTATTTTTTACTACACCCCTGATTGTTTACATCGAATTTAACCAAGCAAATTGAAAAATAAGGTAGATGGTAAAAACTTTACTGATATTATTAATATCATTGGTATGATAGTAATGCTGAAACTGGCTAATTTTTTTTCATAATGCTTGTGCAAGGAATTCTTTAAAAGTTTTGCAAGAAACCCGCTTATATATTTATTTGTCAAACATTGCACGATTTCAACATTTTTAGCGGTACGCCGGGTTTCGAGTAGGGGAAACTGCCGCATTTAAAAAACACTTTGTACAAATACCGTGTAAATGAGTCAAGGACAAAGACTCACTTTTTAATGGGTTAGTAAGTTTTTTTTTTAAATGCTGTTGGGTTCTATTGGGGAAAATGATTCCAAATCTAAAATATCTACACTTCTAATCAAACCATATTTACTATTATTATTATATATACAGGATGTTTCTAAATTCATGCGACTAAATTAAGGAGGTGATTGCTAGTATGACATTAAGATGGGTCTTTGCAAGGGCAAATAATATGAGAGCCTACAACAAAAGGCAGATCAGGATCTACAGTGACAGTCAAGCTGTCCTTAAAGCACTTCAGAGCTATAGGGTGACATTTCGGCTAGTATGGGAATGCGGCGAAGAACTTAGAAGACTGGCGACTCGGAACAGTGTAACACTGGAGTGGGTCCCAGGTCACAAAGGAATCGCTGGCAATGAAAAAGCTGACGAACTCGAAAGAGCAGGATCGACAACCCTGATGAACGGACCCGAACCTGCTGTGGGCATCCCCAGATGCTTAACGAGGTCATGATTAAAAAGGTAGGTGAAAGAACAACATAATAAACACTGGAAGGGAACGGATTGGCTGAATAGGTTGTAGTCAGAACACTAGGAGTACCTATCCACAATAAGCCCAGGAGGCTGAGGTGGTTCCCCAGCTGAGGGACGGCTCATTAAAAAAAAAAAAGAAAAAAAGATGGGTCTCTCCTATAACAAAATTTCCTTGGCCCACCCATTTCCGAGATGTGGTGACTAAAATTGGGCTTTTTTTTTCTATGATTTCAGTGATGGTAGAAACTTGGAATTCTGGTAAGTCACCACGTTTTAAGAGAGATATCTCGGAAAGGGGTGGGCTGAGAAAAAATTATTATAGTAAAGACCCACCTTAATTTCATACGAACAATCACCTGAATTCCATGGTTTCCAAGAAGGGGAAAGGAAAATAAACATCTAATCTACCACCATCCCAGAAGCGTCGTATCTACTAGTTTGAATTTTGGGGGGGGGGGTGGAGTTATTGTAATGGTTGTATCATTTCCTCTGAAAAGTGCCTCCGTCTGAGTCCTTGTAAGATCTCAAAGAGGCAGCTTTAGTTTTCTAAAGAAATTCACTTATGGTTGAAGAAATTAAATCAATCAAAATTATGTACTATGAAAATTGGCCCATTTGGTCGGAAAATTTTGGTTTTATACCGGTAAAGGAAATTGTAGGTCTTGACCGAATGATCGATCAATTTCGAATCTATTGCCACTATAATTAACCTCGCAAGTAACGAGGGAGAACTGCACTCGAAAATATTTAAAGTTAATATTGTACAATTACTTAGGGATATACAGTGTGGAAACCACTTATGGAATAAAATTCTTTATGTCATTATTTTAGAAAATTATAAAACGTCAACTTTTGAATTGAGTTGTGCGTTATCTAAACATAAATGTAAATGTACAGGGTGATGGTTTTTTTTAATGCAACACTCTGTATATTTGCATATTTTTGAAATCCTCTTAATGAACCGATTCCAACAAACTAAATAATGTATGGTAAATTATGAATTATACAGTGTGAAATTTTTATTTTTACAGTTATTAAACACATACATAAAATACCTGATGTATTTGATTTTAATACATTAAAATAAATGCTCAAAATGTTCTCCACCTAGTTGTTGGCAATAGCACAGTCTCCTATAGAAGAACTCTTCCTTAACTTTGTTTAACGTTTGAGGTGAAATATTCCATATTTCTGAAGTTATCCTGTCTTTGAGGTCTACAATGCTAGTTGGTTGTGTTGCATATACTTTGTTCTTGAGATAACCCCACAGAAAAAAATCTAACGGCGTAATGTCTGGCAATCTAGCTGGCCACTCAATAGTACCTCTTCGTCCAATCCATTTATTGGGGAAGATTTCATCTAAATAAGCTCTTATCATTGAAGCATAATGGGGTGTTGCCTCGTCTTGCTGGAACCAAACATTTTCATTCAGTAAGTTACGATCTATTGCGTTGGGATATAAGTTTTCCAACGCAGGAATAACTTCATTTCTAAGCATATTTGAATATTTTCTAGCTGTCAAATTTCCATCTATAAATATAGGACCAATAATATGGTTGCCTATGATATCGGCCCAAACGTTCACCTTTTGAGGGTACTGAGTATGTGTCTCACGCATCCAATTATGATTCTCTGCTGACCAATATCTACAGTTCTTTCGGTTTACCTCTCCATTCAATGTGTATGTTGATTCGTCAGAAAAAAGAATGGTACCAAGAGCTATCTCATTTCTGTTCAGCTTATTCATCAATCTTTCGCAGAAATCCATTCTACGATCTGGATCGTCTTCTGTTAACTCCTGCACAAAAGTTAATTTGTAGGGATGAAGTTTTTCTTTATGAAGACATCTTAGAACAGTTGTATGACTAACATTATTTTCACGGGTAATTTGACGTGTACTTGAAGTTGGATTCTCTTCGACACTTAACAAAATATCGACTTTCACATCATCTTCAACGAAGTGTGGTTTTCTTTTCAATGGTTTGACCTGTCCAAGTTCTCTGAATTGTGCATGAGTTTTAGACACAGTACTTTGTGAATTATTAGGCAATTCGGGATACCTGTGATTAAATAAGTTTGCCACTTCAACTTGACTTCTGCAGTTATCCCCGTACCCGATCATCATTAAAATCTCAATTCGGTGAGTCTCAGTTGAATATTTCATTGTTATGTCGACAAGGAAAGAGTGTTTGACAAAGATTTTACTTTTTCAGTATAAACTATCAACACATCAACTACCGACAGAATAGAAAACAATTCACATTATTTACTGATTTAAAACAATTCACATTATTTTCCGATTTTGTCTAATTATTGGCGTTTTTAGGCAATTTTTAGGTATTTATGATGAAATGCATGGGCGTAGCAGGTTTTGTTTAATATACAAATACGTCTAATGATTAGTTAGTTTAGATTTTTGATAAATCCATATTTAGCTAATTTAAAAAAGTACCAATATTTCAAGTGTAATAAATTATTAATTAGAAAATTTCACCCTGTATAATTCATAATTGACCAAAGATTATTTAGTTTGTTGGAATCGGTTCATTAAGAGGATTTCAAAAATATGCAAATATACAGGGTGTTTCATTAAAAAAAACACCGACTATGGCATACTTGCGTGGATCACCCTGTACATTTAAATTTATGTTTACATAACGCACAACTCAATTCAAAAGTTGACGTGTCTCGGCATTTTTTATAATTTTCTAAAATAATGACATAAAGAATTTTATTCCATAAGTGGTTTCCACACTGTATAAAATCATGAAATCCCGGGACACGCTGTATATATACAGGAATTTTATATTTGATAACTAAAACATTTGTTATATCATAAATAAAAATTATCAAGTAACTGTAATGTAAGAAAAATTTCTTAGCCATTACCGTCCTACATAACTCTATTCTCATATATTAAATTGTTCTAAAAGCCACATTCCAAGTGATATTCTCTAAGAGAATGTAAATGGTATTTCAATTTTTCTTAAAATACGAGGGCGGTTTGACGGAAAAGTGACTTTTCAAAGCTTGACTACATTATATTGTTAGTTTCCGACATGTTTCAGTTGTCATCTGTCAAATTTGTACATAAAAACTGACAGATAACGTAGTTTAATACTCATTTAAAGAAAACTGTTCGAGTATTGATTGAACATTACTTTTTAGGTGAATATCTTTATAGCTGAGTACACATGACTAGAAAGTCAAGAAAACATTGTTATATTCTGTGTAAAAAATTTTATTTAAAGCCATCATCAGTGCCATACCTGCAAGTAAGCAATAATCGTTGGAAAATTTTTAAAAATAAATTAGTAAAGAATTACTTACTCGTCAGATATGAAACACGTTCGTGTAGTGGCTGAAGAATTTAATTGAAATTAAAAATGTTCATAATATGAAGACAGTTTAACCCCAATCAGGGGATAATTTTTAAACAAATTTTAAATTTAATGTAATTTTAACATGTGACGTTAATGTGTTGTAGACATTTGACTAGGTTTCTTGTTTTATATCTGACGAGTAAGTAATTCTTTACTAATTTCTTTTTAAAAATTTTCCAACGATTATTGCTTACTTGCAGGTATGGCACTGATGATGGCTTAATAGCCGATAGCGCTTTGCAATTTTAAATAAAATTTTATACACAGAATACAACAATGTTTTCTTAACATTACTTTTTAGGCAAAAAAACAATTAAGAAAACCGAAAAAAATTTACGTAAATATTATCCTGAATGTTCTTTTTCATGCACATGTAATGATTTGTAAGTGGTTCTAATCTTTAAACAGTGACCATAGAACACGGATGATGCTGAACGTTCAGGACCGTCATGTACTGTAACTACTCCAGAAATGGTTGATAAAATCCGTGCCCTTATACTCTGCATGAATGGTTACATATGAAAAAGGTACCTGCGAGGTGGGTGCCGCGATTGCTCATATGTCATAGTAGATGAAACTTGGGTACATCATTATACCACAGACACAAAAATACAATCGAAACAATGGATTTCGTCCGAGGAACGTGCTCCCAAGAAAGCAAAATCCATTTTTTTCTGTCAATAAGGTCATGGCAACAGAGTTTTGGGATTCCAAAGATGTAATCTTCATTGAAAAATAATAACTGGCCAATATTATGCTGATTTGTTGACATGTTTTGATGCCGAACTTAAGAAAACACGTTCGCATTTGTTGAAGAAAAGAGTTCTGTTCCATCACGACAATGCTCCTGCCCATTCGTCCGCTATTGTTGTAGAAAAATTAGCCGAACTGCGTTACGATTTATTGCCTCATCCGCCATATTCACCTGATCTGGCTCCTTCCGATTGCTTTCTGTTTCCAAATTTAAAAAAAGGCTTAGTGATAAGGGATTTCGGACTAATGAAGGGACAATTGCAGTGACAAACGCGTATTTTGCGGAACTTCTGAAACACTATTTTTGGATGGATTGAAAAAATTGTAAACCGCTGGACTAAAAATGTAGAGTTGAAAAGAGATTATGATGATTTTTTTTTTCACTTGTCAAAATCTGACATTTTGGTGGTTTTAACCAATAGCAAGCAATACATTGTTTCAGCCAATCATTCGGTATTATACTGAAAATTCTACACTTGCGATTTTTAACCAATCAGAACGTGTATTTCTGTCAGATCACCATAGCAACGGATGAATTTTATCGGAACCTTTTTCCTGGTGGGTACCCAACAGCGAATTATACTGGAAATTTTTTTAACGTTTATAATGACAGAATTTTTTTTTGACAATCTAATTTTTATTTGTTTACATAATAATTTTAATTAATTTTAACAAAAAGCTTAAATGTTTTCTAAATTCATGGACCATTATGATTGATGTTTATATTAAAAACTCAATTATTGTATACTATGGCAGGTTGATTCGAAGTTGCTTGCTCTTGATTTAGAGATTCTTGGACTGTCTTTGCAGAAGTTGAAGCAGACCTCATTGCGTCAATTATATCCTGATGATGGCCTGAGTCAATTTGCAAATATGGTTTTATGGAGTGACTGCTACCATGCCCTGTTATTTTAATTAATTGCTGTTCTCCAATTCCCGTTTTGGCTAGAGTTGAAACAGCAGTGGCCCTCGCAGAATGATTTGTTATCTTGATCTTGTTGACATCGATTCCAATCACTGATGCCGCCGATTTGAACCAGGAAGATATTGTATTTTGTCCAACCGGGCTGTTCTTGTACCAACCTTTGGAATTGGGGTGGTGCCAGTTTGGATTTGGAGTTAAAAATAAACGATTCGTTTTGATGAGTTGGTCTCGCTTGCTTATTAGTTTTTTGAACAGTTTTACTGGGCATAATTCTTCATTGACTGTATTCGGTACAAGCCATTTACTGTCGGCCATTCTTTTTGAACCGCCTTGAGTGGTCTTGGAGAAAACCGGGTTATTCTCAATGCTTCCTGTTGGTTTCCCTTGATTGTCAATTTCCTCCACCAAATATTTTATTGTTGCTGCCGCTTCTTCATTTCCTCTCCAGGCCAATTATTCATGAGCAGCAATGTGAAAGAACTTTCTTTGCAATCCTTCCGGAGTGTTTTCGTCCCAAAGCTCAATAATCTTTATCAATTCGTCTGCTGATAGAGTGGATGAACTTGCCTTTCTCTTGGTTGGATCTATTTGTAGCTTCCGACGCTTAGCATTTTTTGCAGCTCTTGCGTTGACAAATTCTATGTCAGAGAATGGATTAAATTTGCGATTATACCTTTCGAAAAAATATTCCTGCAACTGCTTAGCTGTAGAATTCCATAGAACTTTGATAACACTCTCCTTGTAGTCTTCGGAGTTCTTTTTTCGCATGGGGAAGGCATAGTCTTCAAGAATGAGTGCCAGTTCTTCCACAGGTATATCCGCTCTGTCGAAATCATACGCTTTTTCTGTGCAAAGTTTTATAAACTGCTTCCATACACTTGCCTTCGATTTCCTAGTATTCGCTGGTGTCAACTGCTTAATATTCTGGCGAACATTTTCTTTATTTTCTTGACCGAAGCGAGACATTTTTCTACGTCGTGCTGTTTTGACAAATTTTTGACAGAAATAATTTCTAGTTTAGAGTTTCACTGAGTTGCCATGGTAACTGAATAATCATGTTGACAAAACATGTTTTGCAAGAACTTGATAAAGACGAAAATTGATGTTGTTGGAAACACATTTGGTGTGGAATTTTCTTACCGAATACCACACGAGGTCAAATTAAATCCGGAAATTATTTCCGGAAATAATTTGACCTCTAGTGTTATTACTAGTGATAATTCTGCTTCCTCATCGATAATACCTTTCAATTATTTCATTATTTCATTTAATACCGTCAAAATTTTACTTTGAATTTGTCATTATTGACAACTAAAAGTGCTTCGAAGTTTATTGATAAATGAACACAAACCGATTAAGTGCCATCACCCAAGAGAATATTGAACATTCAGGTTATACAAAATTTTAAATTGTTGAAAAAAATAATCTTCCCAAATATAACTCGCTCTTCAAATTTCATCACATAATTTTTTATTTTCATCACTCAAACTTTTGTTTATTTGAGGCAAAAACATTCAAACAAACCGAATTTAGACAAAATCCCTCGTCCTAACTGACTCGTGATTTTATCAATCGGTTTGTTTTCATATTTTTGCCAAATAAACAAGTTTTCGTGGAAAAGAGAAAATTACCGATAAAATTTGAAGCACTCGTGGTATTACCTTTGATTATTTCCTTACTATTAATTTTGACCAATCGCTTTCAAGAATTGGTATGTCAAATATAAATTTCAAGTGGAAGTTTTTCCGGAAAAAAAAATCGAAAAAATTTCATGCAAGTTTGATAAGTTAATTTAACCGATATGGCTAACAATACTCCTGTAACCTACAATAATTTAATTTTTTATATTAATTGTAATTTAAAATGAGTTTGAAGTAGTTAGGTACCTTTCCTTTTTATTGTTCTTATTATTTTAAATAAAAAAATGTATTAAAATATAGTTATTTACGTAACAAGTCCCGAAAGCGATTTTACGGGACTCGCCCTGGAAACTGCCTACTCATCCCGTAAAATATCACTTCCGGGACTTGTTACAAATTACTAAGAAACACGTTTTTCCGAATTTTTCCGGAAAACTTAAATGCACTAGGGATATTACCCCCGATAAATAAAATATTTTTTTGAATTAAACTAATTTTTTCATTGAAAAGTCACTATTCTTTCAAGCCGCCCTCGTATATTACTCAAGCACGTTCGCCAAATGCCTTTTTTACAAATGGTATCATAGTCCAGTTAAAATGGTCACGAAAGTGGCAATTAAGGGGAAATAATTAGACAGTTTATTTTTTTTATAATTTTTTTTATTTTTTGTCAACTTTAATTTGCAAGATAAATTGTTAAACCAATAAAGGATAAAAAAAATCCCGTGAGCTGTCCTCTATTTAGAGGTTTTACTGTATCAACATTTTTCCAAAAATCCCGAAATTAAAAAAACATTTTTTTCTGACAGATCAAGTCATATACTTTGTATAAACTGTAAATTCCATTTAACCAGACTAAATGCAAAAATTGCACGGAATTAATGTGAGAATGAAATGATAGAGTGTAGAATGCAGAAAACCATCCAGTGTGCAGTTATTCGTGGTAACGCCTTAGGAACTAATTTACGTATTTATGTTCGTTGCTACTAACGTTTTATTTTAATGTACACGTTACTGATAACGTTGCAACCTACCTGGATTTTATAAACGCTTTAACCTTTTTATTTCTTTCGAACTCGTACCAACATTGCTAAACGTATTGAAAATATCTACGTTACTTTATAGTATAGTTTGTCTCAAAGTATCCTTTCATAATGTTTTCATTAATATCAAAATAATGTCTTCTTGTACGAAATTGTCTAGGAAACCCAAAATCCAGTATTTGAAGAACGTCTAAATTCTAAATCTTCAAAAAACAGCCTGGAATGTGACATATATAATCTGTGAATGTGACGAACGTGTTTAAAAGTGAGGTTATAAATAACAACTTCAAATTTAAGGACCTGTTAGCCTCCAATATCGACGGCTTACTTTAAGTAATACTTTAGCTACTTTAAGTGGAACTAATTAAGAAACCTTATGCTTTAAGCGACCCTTAGAATGCCCGCGCAAACGGCCATAAGCCGACCTATAGTTGACATGGTGCAAGGGTTATATTTTTAACAGTGAGTCGATGCAAATTGCCATAAATAGTGGGTAAAATTAGAAACAATTTAATTAATAACAGAAATATTAGTAGATTCCACAAAGTAAGGGTCCAAACAGTAAATTTAATAAATAGTAGGGTTCACTAATCGCGCATAACCGGAAAACGGTCGCTGAAAAACACGTGCACCGTATATATAAGTGTCGCGCGATTTACTAACTTCATAGCTTGTTGACTTATAGACGTATGTAGCTACGTATGCATTTTTACATCCTTTGGAACCAATTCTAGAAGCGGTTTTTGAAAGCGCTGACTTTATGCATGATAATCTATCACTATGTTTTGACTCGAAACAACACTCTGTATCAATACATTAAAAAATAAGTTAGATTAAATGTATTTGGTGTTTTCGCATACTACTTCTTCACTAATCAAATGACATGACATTATATTCCTTACAAAAAGTGTACCACCTACACCTATTGATTCGAAGCGAAAGACAGTTGAAAGTGTACATTCAAATTTACAAAATAAACCCCTATGGCTATGCAAATACAAGTTATCAAAGTTGAAAGTTGAATATTTTCTAATGTTTTTCTTATTTATTTGAACTGATTTTATCGTGGGATAAAATTATACACTCACTATGGCTAATTACTATTGATTTATTAAAGAAACACTTACACACTATAATAAACTTAATTTATATACACACTACTTAATGTCTATTAATTTATCTACACTCGGTATAATAATTGTCCTAATTTATCTTCAACACTATTTATATTCACTTTCTGTTCACTCACTGTATACTGAAACTGTTTACCGATTCACTGTATACTGAACAACTCCCCGATTCACTCGAAAACCCGCGTATATATAGTACCTCGAATCTCTAGAACTTTCTTGAATTCACCACCTCTTCTTATACTTTATAAATCGAGAACATTCGCGATAAACCATTATATGGCCTGGTATATTTCCAGAACAGTCTGAATATTACATGCGAAAGAACCTTTCTAGAAAGGTCGCATTCATAGTTTGCGACGGAATCAGTGAGTTCGTAACAATTTGTTAAATCATCCTGTATAATAAGAAGCAGGTTTTTTTATTACTTTACACTCCATTGTTTTAATTATACTTTGATAATATTGTTATCAGTCTATTATATTTACATTAATATAATCTATATTTACGTTATATTTACCAAATTAGTACAAGCTAGAATAGTGTACTTTCTATGACGTCAAAAATGTCGTCATTAACTACAAAACTGAGAAACGAAAAACCCAAATCAGCAAATAGACTATAGATTACAGTATAGTTTGTCTCAAATATAGTCTTCGCTTTTGACGGTAATCATTTAAGTACGACCACTTACGAACTTCTTAGGAATACCTTTTTGTCGCAAAAATGATGCAGTTTCAATATTTTTCAATAAATAGAGGGATACCGTTACCGATGAATAGGTTAATCGCACAGTTATACCAATTACATAGCTTCTGTGGCGCCCTCTAGAAAATACATCGAAATAGATAACATATTATGATTTCCCAGGCCCTAAAACCCCTATCTTCAAATTTTTACGTTTGTATATCCAAAATCTTTAAACTTATTGAGAAAAAACATTTTTGACATTTCAACTTTGTCACCCTATATCTTTTTTATCATGAAGGAAGTTGCGTAATGAAACAAGAAATGAGTTGATTGAAGTCCCACGTTGGGCGCCACTGAAACCAAATAGTTGTTTTTTTTACACTATTTAAAGTTGAGCGCCAATGAAACAAAAGTCGAATGACGTTAAAAAAAATGATGTTGAATAATGAAAAAAATTGAAGGTGAAAATTCACTTTAACTTCAAGCCCCACGTTGGGCGCCAATGAAACAAGAAATGAGTTGATTGAAGCCCCACGTTGGGCGCCAATGAAACCAAATTTAAGTTGAAACACTAATTGAGTTGATTGATTGACGTTGAGCGCCAATGAAACAAAAGCTGCTCAATTTCGCTGATGAAATTATGATGTTGAATGACGTAGGTTCTTGCCTAACTAACCAATAAATTTGGAGGTAACCTTAGCCAGTTCGCAGGGCCTTGTTACCTTATTAATATAAAGAAAAGAATTCTAGAAAGAAAACTAGAATAAAAATAGAAAAAGTAATTTTAGGGCGCCACTAATTTTCTTTCCTAAAAGAAAATTAGAAAGAAAATCAAATTTGAAGATTAGCTAACTTTTAATCTGTTTAAAAAAAAGAACTTTAAGTTTCTGCATAGTAAATAAAACTAACAGAGTAAAAAAAATGTATATAATTACGGTTTTGAAATTACAAAAAAAAGATGGGTTAGTAGCAAATACAACAAAAAAATACTTAGCACAATATACATATGTTTATGAAGATGAAACCCAACTTTATACTTTACATATTTAAACTTTGAAAAATCTCTTTGTGAATATTCGTCATCCAAAGCCCTGATGTACTCCTTCCTTAGGAAACTTCATTCCAGGAAACTGTAGCTTCGGGAAATTGTATCCCAGAAAACTTTATGCAGGAAATTATATGTCTTCAAGGAACTGTAGCCTTAGGAAATTTTTCAAGAGACTTGTTTATCATCAAGGAACTTGTATCTCAGGAACTGTTAATCCCCGGAACTATTCTTCCAAAAATCAAAATTGTGAAGAAATTGCACACTCGTTTCAGTAAGATAATATTTTTATATTCCATCTCACTTTGGTCCATTACTTACGGACCACGCTGTATATATTTTTTATCGTCTTGCAGTGAAATATCTTCTACTTTTCTTTGATATTTTTATTTTAATTCTCGATATTTTCAACTCGTTTTTCACACTTTACCTAAACGTGAACGTATAAGGTTAAGATCTACACATATACGCAATGAATTGGTGATTTGCACCTGCGAACCTGTTAGTAACATTGCATTCTTTAACCAAATTAAAAATTATAATCATTTCCCAATCATTATTCCAACCGATAACAATCTAATGCTTTATAACGCGATGCTTGGATACTCAGTATTCACCAGTAGCGCAGTCGCTCATAATTATTGAAGGTAATATATAAACCATTCCAGAACACGTGACTTCGACAGGACGGCTAAGCTTTGGGTGGAGTTGGAGTTAGTGATGAGCGATATCGTGATTTTTTAATCTTGACGAGATTAGGACTTTGATATATTATTTTGTTTGGAATATACGATAGGAAAAATGTATCCATATTCATCGGTATCGGTAATAGTCTTTTAGCCTAGTCAAAGTACCCAAAATATCTGTAAAATGCCGCAAAAAATACAAAAAACGCAAATTCAAAATTAAGTATTTGAAAGGGATGTGATTAACATGAGAAAAACTTTACGATGCTAGGCATGCAATTTTTCAGAAAATTGTTAAGTAAATTTTTTTTTTTTGTTTTTTCACTTTAATTCTTTAAATAATGAAATTCCGGGAAAATATTCGAGTCAAAAATTGTAGCTAAGACATTTATCTTCAAAATTTGTCTGAATATTTTTTTTGCATCTGCATTGTTTTTCAAAATATACGTATTTTTGAACATCAATATTGTGGAGTCATTTAGAAACAGTTAGTTTCATTTAAAACCATATGATGAGTAGATTCCACGAAGTGAGGGTTTATACAGTTAACTCAATCAATTTTCATGTTTTTAATTTTACGATAGTAAGTAAACAATGACATTTAGAACTTTATTTGAAACTTTTTTTTGTATCTGCATTTTTCAGAAAGATACATACGATTTTCCACGTGAACCTTAATTTTTTTGACCCCACTTTATTTTCATTATTGTTTTAATAACAAACCTCCATTTTTAATGTAATTTGTTGAGTATTTTTGTTGTTAATATTTTATTATTATTATTGTTGTTGTTATTACGCGGCGGCGCGTATAAGCCGCTCTCTCACCTGCCTTTTCACCTTTATTTGTGCTCCCTTTTCTTTCTTACCTGAGCCTTATGTGTGTTCTTTTGTATCGCGATCACTTCTAAATGAGTTCATTATAAAGTTCACAAATTTTTAGATAATATAATATAAACACTATAAAAAGTTATACCCATTTTTCTACCTCAAACCTATTTAGATACTCGCCTTCATTGTACTGGTTCTTCTTCTTACAAAAAATTGTTTCGACGCCTATGATTCTCGTATGTAGAAAAATTACAATTAATGTAAGCAATGCAGAAACGAGATTATGTGCGATTGAAAAAAATGATTAATTCACACAAACGAATGAGATATTGTATTCAATATTAATGATCTATAAATAATATAATTAATGGGTGAATATCCAATGAATTTCTGTTGTTTCCTTACATGGATGAAAGTCTATTACTGTTTTTTTTTCTTTCAATTACCGTACAAGACCGCAAGACTTATTATATTTTGCATTTTTTTTATATTCTGTTATTAAGTCAACTTACAAGTATAAAATAAATGCTTTCTTGTTTTTCTCAATCTGTGTGAAATGTTCCGACGGGCAGGGATGAGTTGCGCGCAGCGGTCATTTTCTAACTGAATAAGAGTCTTACATACTTACACCAAAATTAGGATCCGAATTGCGCTACAAGATAAAAACAAAATTAAGGAGATTAAGGAGATTAAGGAAATATAAAATAAATTGAATGGTAAAACTTCTAAAACAACAAATATCCTAATCACGGTATTTTGGTTTTTTGCTCATTTTATTAGCATAAGCACCCTTTTGCATTATCGTCAAAATTACGTATTCCCGGAATGCCGATAATCCCTTGACGGTTACTACCTGAGACACCCCTTATTATATATATATATATATTAGCCTTTACATTTCCGTAGAAATGATTAGCGCTCCATCTTGAAGCTCTTAGATTCCTTTATTGCGGTGAATCACTCCGCCTTGTTATCTGAGATCTCTTCTTCTTCATAGTTTTCTGTTTTTTTTTGCCTTGTCTACAATTTCTCTCCATTCCTTTCTGTCCTGGCACAGTTTATTCCAGTTTCTAATATCAAGAGTTC
>CAJUYI010001476.1:0-53346 GCA_910591695.1 Galerucella pusilla
CTCCGCAAATATTTCATTTCCATTGCTTGGATTCGACTTTTTGACTTCTGTGACAGTATCCAGCTTTCACTTCCATAAGTAAGGATTGGCCGATAAACTGTTTTATATACTGTGATTTTGGTTTTTGCACTGATTTCCTTTTTTCCTATAAATGATCCTAATAATGAATGGTACAGTTTTGATGCATTGGTGATCCTTTCATTTATTTCCATATCTTCATTTCCATTTTTATTTATTTTTATACCAAGGTATTTAAATACGTCCACCTGCTCGATTTCTTCTTCTTGTATCCTTAAATAAGTTTCTTTATCGTCAGATCCAGTGGTCATCACTTTTGTTTTCTGTATGTTTATTTTCAAGTTTCTCCTCTTCAGTTCTTCTTCCCATATTTTTAGATTTCTTTGCAAATCCTTTTCGCTGGGTACACAAATCATTAGGTCATCTGCAAACGCACACTCAGACAATGACAATGACAGAAATTTACATTTTTTAAATAAGATTGGCCTCAAATAAGATCCACTTTATACCGAAAAAATAAGTATTTCAGTATAATTGTACATTTAATGTTACGAGAAAAAAAACTCATTTGCTACGAATCACATATTTCTTCACCCGTAAGAAATCACATTAGCCTACAAATTATGTGGCAATTGAAACAAAGAATTCTCACCCCACCGTTCCCTATTATTCAGTAACGGTCACCACCTGTATACGTTTGGCGTCAGTCTGCATGTGAAATTAGATCAGTTTTCGCAATTTACCTAATTATTTTGTTTTTGTGAAGTATGTGGTTAAAGTGCTCTGGACAAAAATAAGTTTAATAATAGAATGAATGAATTGTTAAACTCATGGCGATTACAAGAATTGTGAGATATCTTTGAAGGTGAGGAAATAAATGACAATTATATTCAAGAAGGTAGAAGTAGCAAGCAAGCGAAATGTACCTCAAACATACACATTTCTCAATTAAACCTATCAGATCTACTCTAAGAACTCCAAAAAACGGGTCAACGTTAGTAATACATTTGAAAAGAAGAAACTGATATTTGAAAGCTCTGCCATTGCCTAATTGTGTAGCTTCAATGTACGATTCTCATATTCGTCTCCGTTTATGTGAGAAATATAAACCCTTGATATATTGGAAATATATAATAGGACACCCGGTATTCAATATCGATAATTACCACGTAATCGAGGTTGAAAAAAAGTCGCCAAATTTTTTTTCGATTCCTTGAAACTGATCGAACGTCTGTAGGCAGTGAAAAGACTGTGAACTTTTGATTGATCGATTAGAAGATTGGCGGGCACCAATTAATTGGGCTGGGATAGGCAAGGAGAGAGTTTTCGGCAGCAAAAGTTTTTAAAAATTAATTGAATCCCGTGTACCTTCAATCAACTCGATAACAAAACAATTGAATTAATTAGGAGCGAGTTTGAGGATTTCAGATGATGGATGAATTTATTTTTAACAGTTTTGTTTCTCCGAAATAACAATTACATCATTTTTTATACGAAAGAAGTGAAAACAAAAACAAATGAATCAATCCCTATATTAATTTGATCGCACATCCATGGAAAGTGTAGTTTTTCACAAAAAATTGAACCCTTTCCAAAAATTTTATGATACTTCTATAATGGGAGGAAATTTGTACAAATAAATTAACCCCCTTGTAAACTTTTATCGTACGCCAATGGTTAATGGGAAGTTCTACAAATTAGTGATTCCTTTATACACATTTTATTTTACGTCCATAGTAGATAAAATTTTTGCAAAAAAATGTCTTCCTTTCAAAAATGGAACGGAAATTTCCAAACAAAATGAACCCCTCTTAAAAAATTCCATGATACGCCTACATTGTGTGCTGCATAACATGGAAAGCTTGACGATGACCAGACTTCAATGTTTTTCTCCACTCAAAAAGTGTCCAACGCGTCTAAAAATGTTTCCACTTCCACCTTTTTACATAATTTTCAACGAATTTTCGAACAAAAACGTTCATGTTCATCATTTCCTCACGATGTTATTGCTTCTATTGAAATAATAAAAATATAAATTATCTCAAAACCTCATAGGAACTCGACTTAAAATGGAATAACTTTTGAAACACCCGTTTTCAAGTTTTACAGCCTTGCAGAGCAATATGCAGTTCTCGCAGTACTACATGAATGTAAAACTAGTAGTCGCAGGTATCGTAAAAGTTCCAAGTTATTGCAATTTTCCGAGGATAAAAATATGCTCATAAATTCTGGTATGCTTGTGAGACATTTTGTTTTCCTCTGTCGAAATAATTCTCCAAAATCCCAGTCTTGCTTGCTAATTTTCCACAGAATTTTAACATGTCTTGAACACAAACAAACAAAAATTGACCATGCATACACCAGAATTATAATATTTCATCACCTCCGCATTCGCCAAATTTTAAAATATCAACAACTCAGAGGCTTTGAGCATCGCCGCATTCACCAAATTTTGAAATATCAACAGCTCGGAGGCCCTCATCAGCCTGGCATTCGCCAAATATTGAAATATCAACAGCTCAAAGGTTTTGAGCACCCCGCATTCGCCAAATTTTAAAATGTTCAGAGGTCGCGCCCGCCAAAATTTCTAATGTTACCAGTGGGATTTGTTTTACTGATTACTATACAGTGCCTTAAGGCCACATGTCGAGTCAACAAAATATTATTCTTTACGACCTTATCAATTCCACGACTTTACGCTCAAACGAAATTAGATCTATTTGTTTACCCTGATTCAATACTGTTCTCCAAACAGCTGTGAAACGAAAATTTCATTACCTAAAGTGCATTCCTCTCATTCTGAAATCTGAGACACCAAATGCGAGAGATTTGAAACTTTTGCATTCACTCCGTACCATTAGGAAGTTCTTGTAGTTTTTAATTTATAGAAAAACGACGGTAAACAGAAAGGGTGGAATGCGCCAGCCGACGTTTAAAACGAATTCCCGACATTTTTTGGAGACCAGACTGTTTTAGATTTGCCTGTTTCGGCAGTAGCATATCTTGAGACCTGAAGATGTTGAAAAAATAACGTTTATTGCTCGAGGGAGATCGAGAGAGACGAGAATATCTTCTCCCGGACACTAGCCTATTCAAAGTACACATAAAGCCTTACAAGAAATAAAAAAAACTTGAAAATTTAAAATTGAATATTTAGAAGGGTTGTGAAAAACTTTACGATGCTATGCATGCAATTTTCCGGAGAATCGTTTCGGTTTTGTTTTGTCACTCTAATTTTCTTAACTATGAAAATTCAGAGCAATGTTCAAATCAAAGATTGTAGCTAATACATTTATCTACAAATTTTATCCGAAAAGTTTCTCTGTAAATTGAAAAGTTTACGAGATAGAAATAATTTCAGTCAATTCGTAGTTACGCGAGAACGGCCCGACTTAAAAGTTAATAGTTTTGGGCTTATTACAATCTGAAAAAATGAATAAACACATGTGAAATGGAGAGAAAGATCTCAGCTTTCAGGTAGAAATACTTTTAAATTCAAATTAGTGAATTTTCTAACTGTAAAATCAGTTTATTTATAAAAAACTAGAGCTAAAAAGTCAAAAAACAATTATAATTCCTATTTCATCAATACTTATCCCAGCGATAATTGCTTTTGGATTTAGCATTGCAAATGAGCATACAAAATTATCATTATGAAAGCAGAGACATCAATATTTCGACTTTTAAACAAATGCTTCTTAAAAATCTGGTTTTTTTGCATGCTTAATTTCACTTGTTTTTTAAACTTCATTCAATTATATCTTTTTCTGAATTTAATATAATTCAATGAAACTTCACCATTAAACACTTTGAAGTGTCTACTTCCGAAGCTACTATACAGTTTTTCTATAAATATCAAATTTTTTAAATAATAGACAATTATTTACAATGAATACTTAAATCAGACGTCCTCCAGCAAACCTTCTACAACTTTTTATAGTGTTTATAATAATATCCAAAAATTTGTGAACCTTAAAATGAACCTATTTTGAAGTGATCGCGATGCAAAAGAACACACCTATGGCTCGGGTCTCTCTTACTTGAGCCATAGGGAGCATAAATAAAGGTGAAAAAGCAGGTGAGAGAACGGCTTATACGCGCCGCCGCGTAATAACAACAACAATAATAAAATATTAACAACAAAAATTTCAACAAATTACATCATAAATAATAGTTTGTTATTGAAACAATAATGAAAATGAAGTGGAGTCAAAAAATGAAGGTTCACGTGGAAAATCATATGTATCTTTGTGGAAAATGCAGATACAAGAAAAAGTTTTGAATAAAAGTTTCAATTTATTAGAGGAGACCGGGGCATAATGAGCTGTTATTTCATTATTTAAACAATTAGAGTGAAAAAACAAAAAAACAGAAATTTACTTAGCAATTTTCCGGAAAATTGCATTCCTAGCATTGTAGAGTTTGTCTCATGTCAATAACAACCCTTTTAAATATGTACTCAATTTTAAATTTTCAAGTTTTTGTATTTTTTGCGGAATTTTACGGTTATTTTGTGTACTTTGACTATACAATTAAACAATAAATTGTGTTTCAAATCTGTCTATTTTCCTCCAAATCTCATTTTTAAGCTGACCAATTCAAGCATTTTCCAATAAAAAAATAACACACTAACATGTGGATTTTGTCAAGGTAATTTAAAAAAAAACAACTTTCTTCATTTGTATCTCGCATTTGGCATGAAAGTTTCCAGACACTCTGTATAAAGCTCCAAATAAAATCACTCACTCCCTGCGGTTGATGAATTGGGAATGTCTATGGAACCGACTGGTCGTTTTTGTATGTAACGCGTATGTTGTCGATAAAGAGCCCAATGGATGTCATAACAGTACACATACATTCTCCATTCGACCTACTAATTACTAGTGTTTAGTGGCATCAATACCAGAACGTACATCATACGCTAGATGCTGATGACACGTATTCAATAATTTGTGCTTATCGATATCTGTTATGTAACGTAGGACGAGGCATCAAAGGATCGCCATATGGAGATATTGGGAAAATGGCGTTCAATTGAAAAATACATGTTTTGTTAGTCTATTCAGCAATTATTGTGTTTATACAGGGTGTTTTTAAATGACACTTACAACGTTTGCATGTAGGCACCTCTCCATACAGCAGCAGAATCCATACAGCTACAGCAAACCATGACGCACACCAAGAAGGCTATTGAATGTAGTATGGGAGCGTGAGGCTGTATGTAGACAAAGTCTATTGGCAATGGATATGATAAGAAAATATACTAGAAAAATGTTATAATAGCATAAATTGTTATATATAATCTATCATTGTTATTTTTAAAACGTAAAAGCTGGAAGATTATGTAATTATTTGATGTCTATGCACATTTCCATCTATGTATATACAGCCCAAGTCACAGTTTCTCGTTATGATATTTGAGGGCAATGTGGCTGTCTTAAGTATATGAAAAATCACAAAAACATAAATTCGACCAAAAAATAAACAATTACGCTCCCTTCTGGAAGTTAAACAAATGAAAAAGGAAACATAAATTTCTTTACCTCCGTAATCACAATCTCCTGCCCGCCAGGTAAAAGATTGCATTCTTCAACAATTGTAATTGTACCATTTGCCTCGGCCTTCGTTCAATTAGACGGGTCAATTGCACCGCTGCCAACAAATTAACCTCGCTGTATAAAATTTTAAATCAACAAAGTTGATGAAAAAAGCAAAAAAAGGAACTAAAAATTATTAATTCAATAAAAATCAGGTACATATATATATTGGCGAATAATACAAAAACTTTCTCAACATGTCTCCTTTACCTTTTTTGTTTCCACAGAAGTTTTAAATCTTCTTTTTTTTAATAGATGTCAAAGATAGGTTAGGTGTGTGGTGAGTGGGTCTAGAAGGCCTTCCACTGCGACTCGCAAGAGTCTATTGTGGCTCTCACCCATTCAGATTTCTCCAAACAATTTCAGCTTCTTAACAAAGCCGATTAGTTCATTTGGTGAATGATATTTCAGGTCCGAGGGCGGAAGAGAGACCCTGCCAAACATCAAACACCTGATTCGAGCCGCGGCGGGGAAGGCACAAATTATATGCTCTGTTAATTCATTATTTTCCAGACAAAGATGGCAAATCGGATCTTCTGACAGTCCAAAGTCCAAGTTCTAGCATATGATGATTCAGATGACAGTGGCCTGTTAGACAACGTAGGTCATGCCTGCTACAGTCTAATATTTGTTTGGAGACATTCTTCGAAGGATGTATAAAAGCCTTTGAATTAACAAATCTTGGTTAATTATGCCAGAAGTCTGAAACTCTTTCTGCTGCCCAGGTATTTAGTGTTTGTTTGGCAATTGTAGGTTCTGGTCCGATAGAAACACGTGCAGCTCCCTACCTTGCAAGAGAGTCTGCCTTCTCGTTTCCTTCCATGCCAGAATGGCCAAGGATCCAGACCAGCAATACTTTTTTGAGGAAAGTATTTTTTGGCGGTCTAAAACCAATGTCATATGCCATACAAGTATCCTCCAATTAAACACACCCTTCAAAGCATTTTACCTTCTCAAATAGATTAAATTCTCTCTTCACTAATTATGCTCATATGTCACCTCCGTTTTATGGAAGAATTAATAGAATATGTTCAAGATACCAACTCTCATTCCCACCTGTAATGCCCCAACGTAGCAACAGTTCACCTCCTCCTTGGCTTTCACATTCACCTAACTGTAATACCCAACTTTTGATGTTAAGCAAACATGAATACCCTAGACAGTTAATCATAAACAATTTCCCAACCATCTTGAGCAGTTAGGTACCAAGAATATGAGCATATATACACTGACGGATCAAAAACGGACAAAGGTACTTCCGCAGCAGTAGTAACAAGTAGTGGAATCATGGCTCAAAGATTACCAGAAGAGTTCACAATTCATTCGAGGCTAAGGCCCCAATATACTCTATAGAAAGTCCAACCCAAAAATTCTGATAATAACAGATTCCTCCAATGTAATAGATAATATAAAGCAATGGTATCCAACCAACCCTCTAGTGTTACAGATCAAAGAGTATTTACAAAAGCTTCACACTCTAAGTAAAACAATAGAATTCATTTGGGTACCCTCTCATATGGGTATACCTGGAAATGAACGAGCTGACGAAATCGCCAGAGAATATTCTGCAAACGTATCCAAGTCAACTACATGACACCCAGTGCCAACAACGGATGAGAAAGCGAAGCTCAAGGTGACAATCCGCGATTTTTGGCAATGCAAATGGACAGCCTCACAAACCAAATTAAGAGCAGTCAAAAAAACGACACTACCATGGACATGTCTACCATCTTCGAGGAAATTACATACTATTCTTATTCGGTTAAGAATAGGTCACACAAGATGCACCCATGAGTACCTACTAAACGGAAACAATCCTCCATGTTATGAAGTGTGCAACGTACAGTTCAGTGTCCAGCATTTTCTAGTGGAGTGTCCTAAATACAACAATGAAAGACAAATATTGACCTCTCAGTGCACCTTGTTGAATATTCTAGGTGAAAAGTGCATAATTGAAAATGTTATCAAGTTTCTAAGAGTCAGAAATATGTATTCTCAAATTTAATTTGAGACACAAATATGTATTCTCAACTTCAACTTAAAAATCCAAGTTAATAATCAATACCGTACCACTGCTAATGAATTGGTTGATGCAGCTGAAATTTAAAAAAAAAACAATTTTGACGCTACACGGTGAGAGCTAAATGCTTTCCAAGCCGCTTGGCTGTCCGAGAAAATTTTTATTCTTCTATGTATGAGATTGGCTTACTCCAATCTCTCCACACATGGAACAATGGCGTAAATTTCCGCCTGAAATACGGTTGCTTAGGATCCTAGAGAGGTTGGATTCTTTGTCATAGGTCTGCGCTCGTATACACATGCACCTGTCGAAGATACTATTATTTTAAAATTTTCGCATTTCCTTTACTGAGGATAATGTATTGTTGTAAATTCCGCATTGTCTCCAGTCCAGAGTTATGCTTTCGGAGCTTCTGGACGGATTATATCTACCTTATACCTTATACCTACTAATGAGGCACAAATAGGCCAAAACCTCTTAATTACAAACCAGCATGGTTTGGCTATATCTTTCAGATATATCAATCCCGTTCAACTCTTAGAAGTATATTCAATATCCTCCGTGGTATATAGCCAGGGAAGTAATTGTTGCTCCTTAGTAAACGGTCTGTTCTTTGAAAAGTAATTTTCAGATTTGTGAGGCGTTATAATTTTTGACAATGATTCATAACATGCTTTACTAAAATGACAATTATTTAAAGCTAACTGTAATCAAGTAAATTTCTTTTTTTTTTTCGTTCAAAGGTCGCCAATGAAGTGAGATTTTATTCCTGCAGACTTCTGCGAATTTCCTGACAGGTGAGACAACATTTTTCTTTTTTTAAGCATTATTTTTCTTTGGAATCTCACAAATTTTTGTTGGAGGCGGCATTTGTTTTAATATGCATACATAATAAAATTGTTTGTGCTCGATGAAAACATGTTTTCCATAATATTATCCCACAGTCCCATCAAGCACGCATGGGAAGAGCTACGAAGAACCTCAACTTCCCATTTCACTTTATTTTGAACCAAAGACCTGCAGTGCAGTTCGTACAATTCTCTCTTTAGAGATAAAGTTATTCCCATCCGACCTTAATCTTTCGTCCATAAAATTTACAATTCACTTCTTGGATCTGCTAACTCTGATTTGTAATGACTTAATAAGACTCTGCCTTCACTAAACTTTTAAATTCGTATATATTTGCCATTCCAAGGTGATTAATACCAAATACAATTGAGAGTTTTCATTCGAACTTGGTTGATTTTGCATTTTATAACATTACGAAGAGTTCTTTTTCTCAAACTGACGTGATTGGCAAGTATGGTAACTTCCACGGGGGCGTACAGAAATTTTCATTAATAATAATAACAATAATACCACAATAACAACAATATTTTAGACAAATGCACTGATCCTGCAATTCAGGTAGGACAGATGTGACATGCAGAGAAGGTGGAGGTGATGCCAGTCATCGTATCATCTACAGGTCTAATTCCCAAAACTTTACAAGACAGCCCCACAAACTACTTCTACTAAATGTGCAGGCGAGCCTTGACCTAGACAAACTCAAGCCAAGGTTTCGGCACTGACGCCACTGGTGGGCCCATTGTGCCATTCCTGCTACCTAGACATCCATGAAGCCGAGCCCTTCAATAAAGGCCACAACCTTTTTCAGTGGATGCCTGCTTGTGTCTCCAGGGGCCATAACAGGGACTCAAAAGATTCGCCTGCGTAGTACAGCCCAGTGTGGATACTCTAAGAGAACTGGACTGACGTTTCGTCAGTCATGCCGCAACTTTCCTCTACTACTAGGTTGTAGAGGTGCTTCCTCACACAGCAGTGCCCTGTTAGGAGTCCTGCTATCTTCCTCAACCTATACTCCTTGGCAGTTCAATAGCTGCCCTAGCGTGTCCATCAGTCCATCCCTTCAGTAGGAGTTTGGATGGTCTAGGACCCTGCAAAGCATTCCAATGAGCGAGGTGCTGGTTCCTCAGCCACTTCCTCGTCTCCTTGCGTATTGTTTGTTTTGTTAGGCCCAGGGTCGGGCCCGGGCCGCAGAAAGGAGCTGCCGCCCCTTCCGCAGCCAGTGCATCCGCCATTCCAAGATACACCATCACCCAATGGTAAACAGATGTGTGTCCTTAGGTTCCTAGAGTAGATTCCAGCCCCTGTTATATCACCAAAGCCATCTGTGTACCAGACGATCCCATGAGGCTGTGTATTCCTCTCTTTTCCCCAGGATTCTTTATCCTGGATCATAGCCCAGTATGGGGTTGCAAAATAGTACTTGCGCAAGCATTCGTCAGCCGCTCGAGCCAAAACTGGAACATCTTCCAGGAGCCGGAGCTTCTTGACGTGTCTGCACTCTTCTCCTCTTCGCACGTATCCCAGACGTTTCAAGCGCGGGAAAGCCTTCCCCGCCTCAGCCTCGATCACATGGTGAAAAGCCGAAGACCAAGGATCACTTCCATCGCAACAGTTGGTGTAGTCCTCATGCAGCCTCACCAAACAATAGCATATATAAATCGATCTGGAGAAGGCTGCAAAATGATCTAATTATTCTCAATAATGTAAATGTTGTTGAAATATAATTGAGCTTCTGTTAAATATTGTTTGAAGCATAACTGTCAAACAAAAACTGAATGACAGTTGACAAAATATCAAACTATCCTCGTATATCACCGATTCTAACCATATTCCAATTCCAGAGTTCAATACCATTTCGAGTATTAATAAAATGCACGCGGCATTGGCAGATTTATATGACAATTTTAGGAATTTATGGTCTATATCGTCATAACCGTCATTTAATGCAAAATTTAATGAAAAACTTCCCAAGTAACACATTTCATTTGCCAAGCAAATAATGCTAGATCGAAGCAAATAATCCAGAAAAAATGCTAAAGTTTGGCATATTCTTAGCATTATTTTATAGAATTATTTCAGCATTCCATCAAAGACGTCCAATCTCTTTCGAAACCTAATATTGCAGCCAAGTAGCAATGATTGCTAATAAGTCATTAAAAGTAGCCAAAGAATAGAAATGTTGGCTTTAAAAAATGCCAAAAAATGAATGGCGAAATTGGAATTTTATATGGTCATAAAATACCATTAAGTGCTTCAATGAGTGCCATTTAAAAGCAATGATACGAAGTTTGGTATTGGAATTAATTTGGATTTTAAATGGAAATGAATTCCAAAAAATTTCCTACTGTATTGCTAACCTCAATGCGATTGTAAATCTTAATTCCAGTTGAAAGGTTTCATAATATTTCATCAGAAATCATTATGGATCATGGAGAAAAAGATTGGATTAAAAATAAATGGCAAATCACAAAACTACGGAAATTTGGACGAGCAGGTGCGTATTACAGGCGTGTACATAAAAGTAGTAGCGCAGCTAAAAGTTACAACGAAATAACGATAGACACAGATCACCTTCCTGGTTCTGGACCACATCTCTTTATTGGCATTGTCGTGGAACTCTTTCTTTACAGGCTAATACCACTACGTCTTGGTGGAAAATTTGTTGTTGCTGTTGTTCCTATCCCATGCCTCAGGAACAACACACAAAATTTTATCTCCACTTTCCAAGGTCTCAATAAATTTAAAGGTGTTCATTTTTTATTGGGAAATGGTTATAAAATATGACCTATAAAACAATCTATTACTCAAAACATAACATCACAATAATATTCTTTTTCTTCAACTTTATAATCTTGAAAGCTTTCACAAAGCAATACGAACAGCTATCTAGCTTTTAATTCCATAAAGCTTCGTATTGGCATAGAAAAATGCTTATTAAATACAATAAAGACATGGCCGAACCGTTTGCTCACGATAATGAGCAATGTTGCCATAGTTTTTATATCTATATATTGATAGGTATATGATACGTATATGATCTATTTTTATAGTATAAGCATGGAATATGCAAATATTCTGGTTCAGGATATTATTTGATTTTTAACTGGGATACAAATTTCAGAAAATCTGGGAAAGTAAATCAATATCCATCAAATATAATATTATCAATAAATCCAACTAAAAATACTATAGAAAACTTCAATTTCAATTCGATGTATATAATTCATTGATAGAAATTGAATATGGCAACACCGTAATTTATGATAAAATAATTTAATTTATAAAGTATATTTTGCTCACAGTTATCACTGGCCCCTCTGTTTTCAGGAAGTATTTCATTCACATTTTACAGAAAAGTAAGGTTTGCAGAGATTTCTAATGGTTCACAATGATATTTTCCAGTTTCAAAAACCATAATAATTGTCATAATTTATTGAAGGAAAGATCTCTGCCATAACAGTTGACGATGTTTGTTTTTGTGAACACCTACATAACTGTTGGCATAAATTTCCAATATAAATCTAATATTTATCCAAAACAAAACTTCATTACATTCTCACGAGAGATGTTCAACTGCGCATGATCATTCAAAGCATTGAAAGCCATTTCTGGACTAAACGACTGCTTCTTTATATCGCTTTGAGAGCCAATGTTGGCAATCAAATCTAATAAAATGTTCTTTTGGTGCCAATGTATGGCTATTCAGGCCTACAGGTTGAATTGCTAATAAGCTATCAAATCTACTGTAATGCCAAACCGCGCGCTCCCTTTAGGCAGCGATTACGTAATGAATGCTACATGTAGAAGCTTTAGTGGACGGTTTCAATTGCCTATTAGCTTCAAGAGTGACACAAAAGTCGATTTTAAATCTACTTCGATGCTTGTTGTGTTACTTGGGTTGCCAATAGAATGCGAACAATTTCATCTAATATTGTAGTAGACGCACGTACTCATATAGAGAGTTAGTAATTATGTTTCGCATTCCGAATTTTATATTAATTTCATCACCAATTCAATGTTACTATTTGAAGCAATCGTTTGTTAACTACAATGGCTTTATGGTCTTTCAGAATATCATAATTACTACCCTTTCAATTCTTGTTTTTTTCATAAAATACTGTCCAATGTCCAGAATAATCATGCACCAAAAGGTTATATAACACAGAAGGATGGAAAGAAGAAACCGTCATACAAAGTGGAATAGAATCCTTGGGCACAACACCTTGAAATCTTCTGGATAGAAGAGAGACGCTGGAGCAATAGAATCCTGGAATGTATCCAGGAAACAGGACCCTTTTATAGGCTAACATATACCTGGAACCACGGCTCAGGATTTAAATATGTTAAAGAGTAGATGGACCGCAAAGTAAGAGTCTACTGAAATGAAAAACTAGGCTCAAGGCAAGCCAAGAACCTCCAAAAACTAGGAAAGCAGAAGCCTTATCTAAATCAGGTTTATAACCAAAGCTTAAGTAATATTTGAGCTGGACGTCCTTGCTAAGAAAGAGATGATTCAGCGTGGACCATTCGATGCTCCGAAGTGGATGAATTTCGCAGAACAGTTGATGAACTATGGAAAGGTTAGTCAAGCTACAAGGGAGTGTAGTCTGATTCGTTCAGCGGCCACCTCCTAGACCTGCAGGAAGTATTTCTAGTTATAGGCGACATTTGGTATTTTCCATCCCTTATTCTCTTGGATTGTCAACTGCCCAGACACATGAAAAAATCTTTGTATCATTTCCCGTATCATCTACTTCCTTTCCAGAGGCATCGTCTCTTCTTTATAGACCGCTACTTTGAATGGAGCGATTTTTGATAGTGGTGATGATGGTCTTCTCCACAAAAAGCATCCTCCTAGGTCCTTATCATTTATCTAAGCTGGAGCCATAGAATCCTGGAATATTATACACTGTTATAGACCTGAAACTCGGGACCCCTTCAATCCTTCAAATACGTCAAAGATTGGATGGACTGTAAAGTCCACTGAAATGGGATGCCACACTTAAATTGAACCAGGGAAGTATTATTTGGAGCAGAATAGGTTGGACGTCCTTGCCTAGAAGGAGATAAATCGGCGTAGATCAATCAATGGTACAATGTGGATTATTTTCGCAGGGAAGGTGATGAACTATGGAAGGGTAACTCCATCTACACCCCCCAGTTACAAGGGATTGTAGTCTGATTCGTTCAGCGGCCACCTCCTTGACCAGAATGTCTTTTTAGTTATAGACGGCATTTGGTATTTTTCATTCATTAATTCTTCTGGATTGTAAACTTCCCAGACACTTGAAGGAAATATTTGTATCATTTCCCATATCATCTACTTCCTTTACAGAAGCTTCCTGTCTTTTTTATAGATCGCTACTTTGACTGGAGTGATTTTGGATAGTGATGATGATGAGTTCTCACGTAAAAAGAGGGACACTTATTTAAACTGAAGGCCTAGAATCCTGAAATGTATCCAGGAAAGACTTTTATAGACCTGGAACTCAGGTCTGTGTCAACCCTCAACAAACATAGGCTCACTAAAAGTTGTCAAAAATTCAATTTGTGATTTTCTTGCGTGGAATAGTTGTTCGGTAGGTATCCTTAGCACTTTTTTTTAAAGATGACGGCCATGCGACCTCACAAACATAGATTTAACTTCACACTTGCTTCTCCTGGAAAGAATAGGCTGGAAGATGACCTAAGAGGACGTCGTGTGGCTTAAGTGGTGTGGGCCTAAACTCATTCTCTTTTTATTTTAGAGATACACAGTACAAACCTGATATCCATAAAATTAAATTGCCTGCTCTCACTTTTACAACCTCAACTATTACTTAACGTAAGCGGTTCGACTATTTTGCGATATTCTCCTAAACATTCATGGAAATCGGATTCAAATAAAGCCATTAGAATAGCTTGGGTACGTTTGCCAACTGCTGACAGCGAACAAAAATTGATATTACCTTTGGGATATAAAATTTTGGGAATAAATTCCGATAATCGAATACCAGAAATCCGACGGTGTAAAATGGAGAGAATAGAAATGTAATGTGAGGTTATGAGAAGTAAATCGAAATAACTGTCACTTTTACGAGAGACTCTGCTCTACTAATAACATTGAACTATCGAAATATCGAACTGAAAAGTTGATATTCTCCTGGACGTTGTTAGATAAAATTTCAAGTTTTCATAGTGATGAGATATATTATTGTTGTTTGATCTAAGAGTACGTTTAACAGATGAACTAGCAAAAAGGGGGACTGGAATACCTGTCTGGGGGCCCGAACCATTTTGCGGAATCAGCACCAATGTAATATTGGAGGAAATAGGTAAAGCCGAGAAAAAGAGAAGATCTGACCATAGGAAAAATCTAATAGGGCTTTTACAATCAAAGACTCTTCTGGGTGACTACAACCTGTTGAGATCAAATGAATGCATAAGTCAAAGTAAAACTGCGCTAAAAGTTTTAACAGGGATCCTAACGGGACATTGTCGCCTGAATGAGCACCTGAAAAAGCTCAAAATAGTGGAGGAAAAAGAATGCATATTTTGAAGAAACCTCCATCCACATACTTTCCAACTGCACGGATCTTCAGAATCCTAGAGCACAGCACCTGGGGGATTACTGGATAAAAGAGGAACATTTACCCAAGTTGAAGCCTGCAGACATCCTAAAATTCCTCCGGGAAATAGAACTAAAGGAGCTACTAGTTTCAGAGACTCTCCTCAGAAGCTAAGTAGAAGTAATCTTTTAGGTCTCAGTGAATGTCACCCCAAAATAAATACATACATACATACAAGAGACGCGAAGCTTGGTGCGGTTTTGGTTCTGTTTGAATAGATCCAACGATCTTCTGCCAGCGGCACACCCACCATGGATGTATTGAGCACCACCACGTTACCAACGCAATGTCAGGCAGTACCTCGATGCAATATTTCCCAATCGGTGGTTAAGGAAGAGATGATCGATAAAGTGGTCAACGCAATCACCTGACCTTACATGATTAGATTGCTTTTTATGGGGACATGCAAGAAGCATACTGTACACAACTACAAATAAGAGAAGAATGGGTTTAAGGTATTTCTCCATCTAACTATACGTATGTATATTGAAAAGTTCTTAGCCTACTATAGAACCAAACAAAGTTTCAATGTCAAAATATTCTATTACTCAACATATCTATTCTCCTCTCAATTGGATACATTTATTACAGCGAACCTTCAACGTCTCTAGAACTTTCAAAAAAATAGTTTATTCTTGCTCTGCAAACCAGACCTTCACAGCTTTTATTACCTCCCGTTGGAAGCAAATTTACGACCTTTTAAACTTTTTTTTTAATTGAGGAAAGAGATGATAGTCGGACGGAGTCAAATCTGGTGAATAAGGGGGGTGTTCTAGTAATTCAAACCCTAAATCACGAATTTTTTGCATGGCAACATGAGATTTGTGTGCAGGGGCGTTATCCTGCAAAAACAAAACATCTTAGTCCGAGAGCTAGTAACACGTGTTTCATGAAGTGTTTGATGCACCTTGAAATTTTGTGCTATAGCATCGAATGGATAGCTGAACAGGTAAGCAAGTGTTGGCAAGCCCTACCTGGGGACACCAGGTACTGCGCATAGGAGAAAGGTATAAAAAAATTTGGCCCAAAAAAAGTGTTTGATTCAGAGGCCAACAAACAGAAATCTAAATTTCAAAGCATATAAAATATATAATTAAAAAGGCAGACACTTTTGAGGGGGTTAGCATATAATAAAAACACCCTCAAGTTGTTTTTTTTTTAATACAAAATGAAGTGTTCGATTCACGCTGCCATTTTAACAGCGTCTTAATTTCATATAATTAAAAATTAATTACAAAGGCAGACACTTCTGTTGGGGTTTAATTATCGAATAACATGAAAATAAATATTAATTTTGATAGAAAGAGATAGGCAGCGCATAGTCTGGATGTAAGCGAGAGCACCGATTACCGGCCTAGCTACGGTCTTTCTCTGCGCTCTCATTGGCTGTTGGTGACGTGTTACGTATTACACCACTGTATTTCAAATTATTTTCTCGGCGAATATTCAATGATATTCGATATTTATTTAATGTTGTCTCAGAGAAAACAATAACCGTTCTAGCATCTTTCTGTTTGCATATAACACATGACACAGACTCACCTTCCTCACATTCCACTTCCATTTTTATAAAAAAAAAATTGTTTACTTCAGAATTTATCATACATTAACAAATATTCAATTCATATATTTTGTTTTTAATAATGAATTAACAAATTTATACACGCATTGAAAGAAATCACAGAAACATGTGCTCACAACAACGCATACAATGTTTACTGAAAATGTATATCTAAAGCTGTACAAGAACATGTGACCATCAGCCAATATGAGCGCAGAGAAAGACCGTAGCTAGGCCGGTAATCGGTGCTCTCGCTTACATCCAGACTATGCGCTGCCTATCTCTTTCTATCAAAATTAATATTTATTTTCATGTTTTTCGATAATTAAACCCCAACAGAAGTGTCTGCCTTTTTGTAATTAATTTTTATTATATAAAATTAAGACGCTGTTAAAATGGCAGCGTGAATCAAACACTTCATTTTGTATTAAAAAAAAAACAACTTGAGGGTGTTTTTTATCATATGTTAACCCCCTCAAAAGTGTCTGCCTTTTTAATTATATATTTTGTATGCTCTGAAATTTAGATTTCTGTTTGTTGGCCTCTGAATCAAACACTTTTTTTGGGCCAAATGTTTTTATACCTTTCTCCTATGCGCAGTACCTGGTGTCCCCAGGTAGGGCTTGCCAACACTTGCTTACCTGCTCAGCTATCAATTCGATACTATAGCACAATATTTCAAGGTGCATCAAACACTTCATGAAACACATGTTACTAGCTCTTGGACTATCTTTGGATAGCTTTCCGCGTCTTTTCTCTTCAATTTTTTCCCGTAAAGTGGTCAGCTTTGTCGAATAGTATTATCCGGTTATTGTTCTACCCTTATCCAAAAAATCTATCATGATTACTCCATGGCAATCCCAAAAAACTGAAGCAAGAACTTTTCCAGCAGATTTTGGGACACGAAACTTCTTAGGTCTTGGAGAGGACGAGAGATATTGATCACCAGGGGTATTAAGCATATCTTCGTAAATCTGCCTACCTCTTAACCCTTTCAAATATAGGTACTTGATGATGGCTCGATACTCGAATTTTTCGATTTTCACAATTTTTCTTTTAATTTATTGCGTTACTCTGGTTTACTTTTTTGACGTCCAACTTCACACTGACACTTCTAATGAGCTATTGTTTGTTGCTATGGTAACGCAATATTTTGTTTATGCAAGGAACTGGTCTAGGCTAACTAGATATCAATACATCCTCGTACTATGGAGGAATCGTCATTTAAATGAAAAGAGAAAATAAAACCACCCCCTAATTTTTTTTCTTTTCTATAACGCTTCACCTCGATCGATATACCTTATGCCGAAAACATTCTACTTTTTTTCTTTTATCTGAAACCAATTTTCTTTTGGAATATATTACATTGTAGATTTGTGTCGTCGATAACTGGAACCTTATTAAGTTGGCAATCCTGCGGGATCCTTTCAAAATCGAGCACACTCCTTATGTAACGACTGTAAATCAAACCACCGAAAAGGAAATTATATGAGGAAATAAATTCTGTGGGCGACAGAAAATGGTATTATTCATATCCACTGGTATATTAAATGTATTTATATGATTCGTAGTATACACTGTGTTATTTATAAGATGCGACGTAGGGATTCCTGTACAAAACTGTTAAACGCGAGATAACTTTTCCACCAAATAGGGTTCATGAAAAATAATAATAGATTTGGAAAGGTCGTTATAGTATATTACATAACGTGTGCAGAAAGTGACATTTTTCACACGGGTGGGAAATATTGTAGCACGAGGCAGGAGCCAAGGGCGACAATCACACGAATGTGGAAAATCACTTTCGCACGAGTAATGTACAGTATTTTTCCTACGATCACATGATAATTTCACCAAATAATGTGTAATCAACATCTGACATATACGTAGTTTAACTATATAATATAGGTAGGTTATTACAATTATTAATTGGTTGGGCAATTATATAAATTGAAAGTGAAATTATTATTGTTCATCATACTTCATACATACTTATCATCAATACCTTTCAAGATGATTACATTTTCCTACTATTAAAACAGGTGATTTGGATTAGGTTGGTACCACCTTGAAAAGAGAGTTTTTTGTTTTCCCTAATTTAATAATTCAATGTACGCCTCTGGTTTGTTTACGGAAGTCGGCCATATTGAGAAGCCACTTTGGTCGATGATTCTTTATACTGTTATGTTCTCTGCTCTTTCTTTTTCACCTCGTTGATAGAGACAAAATAAATAAAATAAAATAAATAAAATATCATAATCCCACGAATATAAGAGGTCCACCCGTCGGTAGGATTAAGCAGAGCTGTATTGAGCCAGCCATAATTCCTTTGGATTGATCTGCCATGAAGATGATAACGTAGCAAAACATTCTATCAAAAACTTCGGAAAATGTGAGCAATTCGAATTTGGTGTGATAAACACGGGTAATAATTTAAAAGATCGTAACGTAGCTATGCAACAATCTGTATAGTTCGCAATAATGTTGCAAAATATTCAAGATAAACCTACCATTTTCGCTAATATCTCTTAGAATAACCCAACTTTTAGACTCTGTATAAAGCAAATCAGTGTATATTATTCCACAATCCCCATGAAAAAAGATATCACGTCAGATTTCTCCATAAACTAGGAAAAAAAACGTTTCTACAACAATAAACGGCCGCTATAACTCCAAAAAGTCACTCTTTATTTTTCCATTTAATCCGTTTTTTGACCTCGTCGGACGTATTTTCCTTTCTACGGCTTTCCTTTTATCTTTTGTCTGTTTTTTTTCCAAAAAACTTTCTTCTTTCAATGACTGTGGGAGTCCAACAACGGAGAAGTGTCGAATAACCCCAATAGAACTTCACTTAACAACTCCAATTTCATTAAATACGTGACGGGAATCAAAATGGAGAGTTGCGGATAGCCGAGGAGCAGAAATTAGAGGTTAAGAAGTTAAGGAAACAGGTGTGATTACCCGACCTGACCGACGTCAACGCAACAAATCTTTATATTTAAAAACAATTCCGATCAATAGAAAAATCAGCGCAATCTTCTGTAAAAAGCTTTATTCTTTATAGTCATTTTACACCGACATAAAACAATCCAGATCATTCTCGAGCGATGTATCGAGTTTCCAGATCATTAGCCAAAAGGGTTGAGATACCCCAAGTCTCTTACTCATGAAATACGTGTTCCTGGGACGCTATCAGGATACTATAACTGTCGTAAAGGTGAATAAATCCCGGAAACTCATTGTTGGTTAATTTCCAACTCCCAGCTATACCCACCAAAGACGTGTCATCGTTTAGTCTGGTAAATATAGTGAAAAATATATACCTTTTAATAAATGTAGAAACATATTTCAAGTGTACCTAGTTAGGTTAGGGAGGGAGGGATACTCCTGAGGGTGGTGCAGGCCTACAGGACAGTGGGTGGACTGGCAGCAGCGGTGCTGTCAAGGTCCTATCCATTGGACTTGATGGCTAGAGCCAGGCAGAAACGCTGGAGGGGTGTGACCAGAGATGAAGTAGAGGAATGGATGGACCGGAAATTCGGGAAGGTGTACTATTTCTTGATGCAGGTGCTTACTGGGCATGGGTTGAAAGTGGGTTACCTCTACAAGATTGGGAAAAGAGAAACTGGAGTGTGCGAGAGATGTGATGTGGGACATGTTTAGATGTTGGAGGAACGAGGGAGTTTTGAAGAAATTGGAAAATAAACCGGGAGAGGCGGTGTATTGGGAAAATATGGTGGATATTATGTTGAGAGGCGAGGAGGAATGGATGGAGATGAGTGGCGTAGTAGAGAGCATGATTAGGGAAAGAGTGTCCAAGTAATATCAATGAACTAGGGAGAACAATATAGCAAATTTGAAGACTGAAATACCCTGTTGGAAGCAGGAGCTCCATCGCAGTATCAGCTCCGATGTAATGTTGGAAGAAATAGGCGAAGATCTGACGATTGAAGAGATCTAGTGGGCAAATATTCTGCTGGGTAACGTTAAGATCTAATGAACAGGGATCCCAACGGGACATTGTCACCTAAATGGGCACCTGAAGAAGCTCAAAATAGTGGAGGAAGAAGAACCTAAATTATGTGGTATGGAAGAAGAAACCTCCATCAACATACATACAGGTACATTTACCTGCAAATATCCTAAAATTCATCCAGGAAATCAGGAACAGTCTCTTTGGAATGAGCATGAGAACTATTTTGTCCGGACTATATTCCCCAAGTGGATGTATATTGCTGATAGGTGAAAATATAGAGATGAGTAATGAAGGTGTTTTTGTCTTGGTTTGGCTATAAATTTTGCTGCGGTGGTGGAACGAGTGTGCAAGTGTTAATAACAAGTTAAATTACCCTAATTTGAATTCGGCATTGATTTATCAACGTTAGGGGATGAATATAGATATTTGTGCTTCAAAAACCACTTGAAATACGGTATCAGAGATGAAATTTGAATAGAAAGCTATCAACTGGTATATTGTAGTACTGTGTCCTTTTTTATGAAAAGGAATAGAACGCGCAATATCTCTCTGTATCTGATTTTTCAATTTTAAAGTCATACAACTATTGTCTATGATTACATTTTCTCAAGCAAATCTGATATAGTTCATATAATATCTTTTTTGGAGTGCGTCTTCGATTGTTAATGTCCTTCCTAACACATTACGTCGGAAGAAGTGGAAAAAAGGCAGATATGTGATTAATCCTAATCAAAATATCACAATAATGAACCTTGACTTAAATTTCCAGCCTTCTATCACCGAAATACTCATTTCCAAGCATTTACATAAAAAAGCAATGACCGATTCAACCTCGATAATCAACTTCTTCAAATCAATTGAAGACAGCAACATTTAATTGGTTTGAATCAAACTCCGTAATTTTCCTGGCAAACTGAGTTGTTATCAAACTTATCGACAAATACGCAAAGTTTGCTGATCTTTCAGGAGAATTTCCCTGTTATGGCTAACGATCTTTAGTCTCCGTAAGAACTTCGGATTATTTGGATTTAAAACAATAGACAGCGCCTTGGGCTACGTTGATATTACAATAGCTTTTAAAATTTTGAATGGAGTAATATCGTTAAGCAAATTAGCCCAACTTTATTTGATGTATAAATATTGAACGTTCTTTAACATCATACTTTGGGAAGTGTTCAAAAGACCAGAAGGCTGCCCTTCTAAAAGCTACTGGAGTATCAGGGGCTCGTAACATTTACCACTCTTGAAATAAGAGAAAAAAAAAAAAGTAATGCCACAAGGAACTTGCAGAAGATATCTAAATACTCATGTCCACAAAAATGTTAGATTATTGCTTCTTCCAACTAACTGAGAAGTTGAATTTCTCTATTAGTAGTTGATAATTTTCTATTAATAACCTAGGCCAATGATGGACAAATTTGAATATTTTGAGAATTCAGGGATAGTAGTTCAACAAAAACTTGTACAACATGATTTTGTATACCCAGGAGATTGTCTTTAACATATTTGCTGCTTGAAATTACCTATCAAAATGGAATTTTTTGAATAAAAATGCCATTAGTTTAAAACTCGCGCTCAACCAAAACTGACAGATGACATAACGAGTACGCTCATAATATATCGAAGACTGACAGTGCACCTGTACCTCCACTGGCTTTTAGGCTGTGCTAATTGCATAAGTTAATAGCCAAAACACCCAAAAATATGCCTATTTCTCGACATATTTTCGATTTTCACTCGAAATGTATTGAGTTGATCGTTACAATTATGCTTTAACACATACAGGATGTTTCCAGCAATTATTTACAATGATTCAATTAACAATTTTCTCGGCTTAACTGCGTATGTGCCCGGAAGAGGCTCTCGGCGATCAGACTCCGAGGGGAGGGTATGACTGAGTGTAGCGGCAGCGGTAGAGGTAGCAGCGATAAGTTGAATCGGACCACCACTGTATATTCTTTTACGTTAGAGTGTTGTTCTTCTGCGAGAATGGTTGGTCTATTTTGGAATTCAATGACTCGGGATTAAAATGTCCGAATGGTACGTCCAAAGCGTCAAAGTTTTCTCAAACTCTACAAGTGGGTGATTTCAAATTTCAATTGAAACAAAAAAGTACGGAGAGATATCTCTATTGTTATTGAGGTGAAATTTGAACCACTTCTTTGAACAAACGTCTGAGTCAGTTAAACCGAGAGAATTGTTGATTGAACCATTGTATATGATAGCTGAAGCCTTCTGGTATGTGTAAAACCATTATTGTAACTTGTTGTGCCATGTATGTTCATCCGTACGATGTTTAATAATGTTTTCTAACAATTAGATTGCTTAGCAACTACAAAAGATATCGAAACCAAGTTTGTTGCATTCAATACTTGAATAAATAGTTATTCGAGCAAAAATAATGATCCTCATCATCCATCTAAACTAATTTGTTCAGTATTATTTTCAAAAAAGCATCTATTTCCAAAAAATTTTCACAAACAGTGATATATTACTACAAATAATTCCACAGCGAACCTTCCTACCATAAATTCTTGTAAGGTGGGATATCTCACTGACTGCGCCACTACGTAATAAAACACGCTAAACATTCAAATTTCCTATCAATAACGCCTAACGTGCCAGCAAACCCGTTCAAACAAGTATCGCTGGAAAGATATATTAAAATTTTATTTGCTCGAGCTGATTTTCCGCATGACGAGGGCCGTCTCCACGTCTTGCGCTTCATTTCCTTTACGGAGTTGGGAAGTTTAGCAGCTTCCGGCCGATGTCGGTGATTCATTGTCGGTTGTTCCCACAACGTCTTGTATGGTCACTTTACACAGTTAAATGTTGATACAAAATGGAATTTCCACTTTATTGTTGGAAAGAAAACGTTTTTTGGTTGAGATTTTTCCTCCCATATCCTCAATCCATTCAAAAACAATGCTCCCTATATCGGCAGTGAATTAAAGGTTATTCCTAGCTTTGTCGTTTCTCTTGTTTTCATTCAAGCTGGTAGCTTGAACACCAATGCGACTGCGCACCAAATTATTAAAAATCCACGAACACCACAGAGAAGCAATTCAAGTTATACTGAATTTGATTGAATTTGATCCACAGGAATAGACATACTAAGCTACCATGAACACAGTAGCAATAGCACTAGCGAAAAGTATTCGTGGAACATTGACAACTGACAATGAACTGCAAAATGCTACTGTCAGTTGACACAAGACTATGAGGTTTTTTTTAGCGAGTGACTGGTCATAAAAAGTTAAGACCGTTCAATTTTTTGCCACGAATGATAAATAGCAAACTGTCGAATCAGTGACCGCTGTAGTAATTTCAGTTACCATAGTTAAGATATGGGTAACTGGCAGTGGTTATAACCCCCACTCTTGTTTTAAAACGTGGATAACCGCCTGGGGGTCTATTCACTAAGATTGAGAGCTACTACGAGAGTACACACTTATAAAGTGCGCATGCGAGCTCTCTCGAAATTGCAAGTTATGATGTAGTCCGCATGCGGACTTTATAAGTGTATACTCTCGTAGGAGCTCTCACTGTAAGGGTACGGACATACCGAAGATACATGGATGAGCGCAGTGGAGGTCGCGGTCGCGATCGCTACATCGATGTCAAAACAAAACATTTTCTTATGAGACCGCACATACCAAGGATGCTTCACTAGTGCACCCTCGCCACCTATCATCGCAGTTTACAGCGATGTCAGAACAAAATATTTTGATTTCATATGGCGGTCGAGCTGTTGGCCGCGTATAGAAACTGCATGTTCATTGGTGCTCTTTAAACCACGTGACATTCCCGAGTGAGTGCGGAATGAGGAACGTGTTTATTTTTTACGTTTGTTGTGGTATTTCGTTATTCAAAGGTTGTGAGTCGTTTGGAGTTTAGTTTGATTTATCTTCAATTTAAATACATGGACAATGAAAGATGAATTAATAGATTTGGTGTTTATTTAGTGTTCCTGCTTTATGGGATAAGCGCCACCAGCACCAATATAGGCATGTTCTGGCAAGAGAGTGGGAGAAAATAGCAGCAAAAGTTGAAGTGTTAAATATACTGGAATGTATCTAGACCCATGGAATCTGTCAGAATGGTCTCGAAGCTTTTTAAACAAGTGATAGTATTCCCCTAGATATTGCCTTTTCTGGTTTATCGGATGAGAACTAACCTTGCGATTTGAAAAATTACATATAATCCACCACTTTCCACCTGCAGATATACCATCACTGTCTTCACTGATGTTGCTTCTATACATAGTTAACTATTTAATAATAAAACAGCAAATTTTTTCCAACTACGTGTGTCTTCTTTGAAACCTCAAAGAACACTGAGAGCCGAAAGCTTTGACTTTGACTGGAAGGAAATCATCTTTGGCGACCGCGACCTCCACCGCGCTCATCCATGTATCTTCGGCATGTCCGTACCCTAAGTGAATAGACGCCGTGTTACCGCAAGAAGCTGCTGCCAGTAGCTCGCTGGAAAAGCCCTAATAGAATGCTTCTGTACCATTGACAGCTGACAGAGAACTATACAACAAAGATATTCAAAGTAGAGCGGAGTTTTTTCAATAAAAAAACTGGCGCGAGTGATCTGTAAAGTAGGAAGGGTGAGTGTAGGCTCACAGCACTTAAGCCACATGTGATCCATTGTACATCCTCCCAAGGAGTCGTCCTCCTGGGTCATTGTCCATCCTCTCCTTCCCAGAAAGGTGGACAGGTCACTAGGAGACATCTTTTTTTATATCGGCAGGTGTAGGCCAAGACTAACCGAACACACACTCTCTTATTGACGATAACTTCGGACACTCACATAAGACATGCTTGACAGTTTCATCTTCCTGTTCACACATCCTGCATAGAGGTGTGTTTGCTAGCCCCATAGTATGGAGGTGTTTCCTTAGTTGACAGTGGCCAGTCAGAAATCCTACTGCCAAACGTAGGTTTCTCCTGATCATCGCAAAATATTTCTTCGACGCCAGCTTTCCAGGGTCGCCCAGGGTGATCTTGCATCCTTTTATTCGTCGTCAAGCCGTGGGTGTCACTGGGTCCTGGAATTTTCAGTCCAGCCGCTTCCCTGGCCAAATAATCGGCAATGGGAATACCTTTACTCCTGTCGTGCCCTTCAACCCACCTCAGGATAATATTGTTATCTGCCGAGGCCTTAGCTGAATCTTGGTGACACTCTAGTACTAGCCCTGATATAACACGTCTGTTCAAGGCTCATAGGGCTTATGTACTATCAGTGCGGATTGTTATGTTTTTGCCAAAAATTCCTTTTCAGGATAGTTATTTTATGGCAATGGACATACCAGCCAGTTCTGTTTGAATCACGCTGGTATTTTTCCCCATTCCCCATTCCCCGCTTAATCCTCAGGCTTATCGCTCTGGAGTAAACTCCACATCCTGGGTCTTCTTCCGTTTTTGAGCCATCTGTCTATGATCTCAGGGTTGATGTATCTAGACAATACATCCGGCTACTGTGCTCGTGGTAGCCTAGTACATCTACTTTCGGGTTAGTTTATAACAAAATTGTGAATAAAGTTATAATTTCCAACTTTTTACTGTACCAGAAGAGTTTTAACTGTGTAAAGAGCAATGCCGCGGTCGGCTTCTGGTGATGCATCGACCGTATGAGCTGTTTCCTTTCAGCTAATGTCATCGTTTATATTAAACTCCGTTCGAACACATACGTCTCATGGTTGTTCTTGATGTGTGAGCCGCTAATGGGGTCGAATGTCAAACACGACTTGTTAAGTTTTCTCCAACTAGACGATCACGAAGCTATTTACAAGGTCTCCTAAGTGGCTTAGAGCTAAGCTTAAGCGCTCGTACATGCACTGAATCGAACGAAAATTAATTAAATTCAAGTAATAGTCTGTACAAAAAGTAAATGGATTTTAACATCGGACTTAACTCATCGCACAAATACTTGGACAAAAACAGTGATGAAAGGGTGAACGACGTGAAAACAGTTTGGTCCATCCCATCATTCTAATTACCCCAATGGTAACTTTAATGTTATAACTTGCGTCAAATGTCAAAATTGGAAACATTTGATAACTAGGGGCGCCAGAAATTCATTTGCCCCCCGGCGCTGGCATCTCTCAGTGCGGTGAAAGTAGTCCTCGCTGCCACTGGAAGGCTCTTGGATAAATTCGCCGGACACTTATCGTGTTAAAAGATAAAAAGTAATTTCATTAGAGCGAAGTTGTTCTAACGACCAGAAAGAACTTTTAACAAATCCTTATCTAGGAATTAGAGTTTTTTAATTGACTTACTGCTTTTATGTACTTTATCTAAGTCTATTAGTTAATTGGTAGGACAACTACCTGTTTTTGCGGGGGTGTAAACTGTTTTTGAGTTCTAACTTTTGTGTATAGTTGATAGGAGTTATTTTTCTACCAGCGTGCGGAAAAGTGAATTTGTTAGGTTTTTGGGGAGTATGAAGACATTTGAATATATATTTGTATGGTTGTAGTTTACCAAAAAAATGTATTAGAAATTAGGATTCTGCTATTATTTTCAATAAAAAGTAACGTATGTTTTAAGAATTTTTTGATGGCCCCGGTATATGCCTTATTAAATGAATGTCAAATAATAATAGTTTTTGCGCGATCGATTCTCTTGTTATTTATGGCATCGGTTGTCAGGACGGTAGGTTGTGTTTACTGGTTTCTAAGTCTAACACGTCGGTAAGTGATTTACTTACCGTTCAGACGTCGGTAAGTAAATTACCTACCGACGTCTTAGCCCTACATACATTTAAGTGGTCCTAAATAATATATTACTTCATTCATAACACAAAAGGAATAAAGTTTTTTTTTTAATGAACAGAACCGAACAGAACAATATAAAAAGTGATAAATAAAAAAACAATTTCACCAAAATGCGAATTATATTTTAAACTGATCGAGAAATATAAATGTCACTTCTGACATTTAGTTCTTTCAAAGAAATTTAAATTATTTCATTCGAAATTTAATACGATCGCGCAAAAAATGGTATAAGCATCTCGTACGTTAAGGATAATACCGGTCTCCAGCAAAATTGGAGGCTTCGCTACGCTCAGCCCCCAAACATTGCTGTCGACCGTTCTTGATACTTAATATACTATACAGCATCGGTTGTCAGGACGGTAGGTTGGGTTTACTGGTCTGGCACGTCGGTAAGTGATTTACTTACCGTTCAGACGTCGGTGAGTAAATTACTTACCGACCTACATACATACATTTGAGTGGTCATAAATAATATCATAGACATGCCTACAGAAGGGAGCCCACCCCAATTCTTCAATATATCAATCTATTGGAAACATTTTAAAATTTTTAAATTTTAACGTTCTTTCAATAATACGAGGAAGCAATTTTTTATTATTAAAATGAATTGCGAGAAATATGCAAAGGCAATGTTTCGGCGGGCACGGCTCTTTTGTTTTTCCATCTTCCGATTCGATATTTGCCCCCCCCCCCCTAATAAAAAAGTTTGCGCACGCCTATGAATAATATACTACTTCATTCATTACACAAAAGGAACAAAAAAATAAGAAGATTTATATTTTTTTAATGAACAGAACCGAACAGAACAATATAAAAAGTAATAAATAGCATGAAAATAATTCCACCAAAATGCAAATTATATTTCAAACTGATCGAGAAGTATAAATGTCACTTCTTACTATTCGTTCATTTCGAAGAAATATAAACTATTTTATCCGAAATTGATTTCAATACGATCGCGCGAAAAATGGTATAAGCATCTCGAACGTTAAGGGTAATACCGGTCTCCAGCAAAATTGCAGCAAACATTGCTGTCGACCCGTAAACCACCCTTACCGTTCTTAATACTTAATATACAATAATTTGTGTATAGGTATATATTTAATAATAAATATCTTGTTCTGTTAACTTTCGGTTTTTTTCGCATACTAATAGGAAAAATACTGACTTTTGCTAAAGTTTTTTTATTTATTGAATGTGTTTTATTATAATCAAAACAAAAATGTTTTGCTCCAAATCGGAAAAAAGTATCACAGTGCATTGAATGTGGTAAGATGTATGAAACAATTGCTAGAAATTCAATTTTCACTTAATAACACAGGGGGTTCATAGTTTACTTAACGCGAAATCGCTTAAAGCTTTGTCTGAAGCTGTACCTGAACTGAATATTCAAAGTTATGAGCCAGTCAAAAAATGGAAGAATGGAAGACAGTTGTCTCAACAAGAATACCTTGTCTAGTTGGGTCTTTTCTTCAGCAATGAAGCATCAAATAAGTCGACAATCTTTCATATGGACGGATTAATCTTTAAGCTGCAATTTAAAAACAGGTACGTCAATAAAGGCAGTCACCCAGCAAACCTTCGATGCTGTACAGGGTTATTGGTTATAATCTGACCACCCCTTTATTCCTCTTATGCATACAGATACAAAGGATGGTTTCAAATAAAAGTTGTGGAAGTATAAATGAATTTTAATAAAATATACTTTGTACACCAGTAGCGTTTTTGTATAAGGGGGTATATTATAAAAAAATTTTTTAAATAGAACGCCCTGTATATTATGACATATTCGGATAACATATCATAACATATCCCATAACAAAAATATATAGTTTCATAGGTCTAGCTTTTATACTTTTCAAAATAATGGACATTGAACTCCTAAAGTATTTAAGTTAGTATTGAGTTAAAAAAATTAAGTTGTATTGTTTTTTGTGTTCTTTGTTTATGAACATCCAGTAGCCTATTTTTTTTAATTTACTTGTCTATCACTTTAGAATTTACTTAGTTTTTACAGATAATATCAACAAGCGCAGTAAGCCATGCATAGCCAACTATTTTTTATAGCTGACTTAAATACTTTGATAGACCTATGGAAGTATATATTTTTGTTAAGAGAAAAAAAGGCCCTATCCAAATATGTCATAATATACAGGGCGATCTATTTAAAAAAATGTATTTTTATATTATATCTCCTAATGCAAAAACGCTACTGTTGTACAAAGTATATTTTCCTAAAATTCATTTATACTCAAACAACTTTCATCGGAAACTTTTTTTTGTATCTGTATGCATAAGAGAAATAAAGGGGTGGTCAAATTATAACCAATAACCCTGTACTTAAGCTGATCCAAGAAGATTGACAAGTGAGATTGGAGCATGATTGGGAATTTCAAAGACCTTAATTGAAAAAAAAATTGCGAAAAATTAGTTTCTTGTTGGATACCGGATCTATTGGCGTTAGAACAGAAAGCAATTAAAGTCAATTGGTGCTAAGAAACATTAAAAATGCACATCTCTCCAGAGGAAAATACTTTGCCAACAAAAGTTAGCGATAAAAAGTATTCTTTGATCCATCAACAAATTTTTCTTTTGATTAAAATTATCAAAACTTGGCACTGATTAATGTTACATTTCCCACTGTTGTTAAAAATATCAAATCTAAACATAAAACAAAAGTACATGATTAAAATAACTTCTTTTCGTGTAACTCCCATCTCCCTTTTTTCTGTTACTGTTCCATACGTACAGTTAATCCTTACAAAGGCAAACATAATTTCCCATTATTATTAAACCACTACCAAACCCAAAAGTACATTCAAACTTTCCTTTTTACTTTTTGTACTCCAGAAACTCCAGTGCTCTCAATTATGTATAGTGGGTTTTGCATAAAATCTGAAATTATAATGTAATATTCCATGACTCTTTCTGTTTGATAAGAGTATATATTTTTCATTAAATTTTGTGTGAAGACAACTTCATCCAAAAGAGAATACACAAAGAGGTTCTAGACAATTTCTTTTCATTTTATAGTCGTGTTAAGAATCTTAGTGAAATTATACACCCATGATAGATAGAAGTTGTTACATATACATTATGGTACACAGACGGCTCAAAAGCGATAGAAGGAACTGGGATAGGAGTTGTCGGGCCAGGAACCAAACACTCTGAAAGCTTGGGAAAAACGCCATGATAAAGTGCGCCCAGTTCAATATTGATAAAGTATCCAGAAGACGAAGCATTATCATAATGTCGGATAGTCAAGCAGCCATTAAAGCACTGAGCTCTTGTGTAATCAGTTCCAAAATGGTGTGGGAATGCCTAGACAAACTCAATGAAGTAGGCGAGAACAATATAGTCACCTTACTATGGATTCCAGGACACACTGGAATAGAAGGAAATAAAATAGCAGATGAACTAGCAAAGAGGGGGACTGAAACCCTTTCGCGGAATCAGCCCCAATGGAATATTGGAAGAAATAGGTAAAGCCAATGAAAAGAGAAGATCTGATCATCGAAAAGATCTAGTAGGGATAATACAATCAAACACTCTTCTGGGTAACTACAACCTGTTGGGATCAAATGAATGCATGGGTCAAAATCAAACTGCGCTGAGTTTTAACAGGGATCCTGACGGGACTTTGTCGCCTGAATGGACACCTGATAAAGCTCAAAATAGTGGAGGAAAAAGAATGCAGATTTTGTGGAATGGAAGAAGAAACCTCCATCCACATACTTTCCAACTGCACAGCACTCCAGAATCCTAGAGCACAGCACCTGGAAGATTACTGGAAAGAAGAGGAACATTTACATAAGTTGAAGCCTGCAGACATCCTAAAATTCTTCCGGGAAATAGGACTAAAAGAACCACTAGTTTCTAAGGGGGCACAATAAATCTTTTAAGTCTCAGTGAATGTCACTCCAAAATACATACATACAATACATTAACCCCCCTGAAAATTTTGATCGTGCGCTTATTATATGGAAAAAAGTACAAATAAACTTATCTCTCAGGAAAATTTCATCCTACACCAATAATAGCGGGACGTTTTTATAAATGAAATATCAACATCGTGATAGATGGACACTTTTAATAAATAAATCAAGCAACCCCTTTGAAAAATTGTATAGTACGCTCATGATAGATGGAAATCTTCACAAATACATCACCCCAATTTAAAAATTTCATGGTACGTCCATGATATGAAAGGTAACACAAATGAACTAATACTAATAAAATAATCCCCTGGTACGCCCGTGGTAGCTGGAAATTTTTGCAAATGAATTCACTTTTGAAAATTGTATCGTACTTCCATAAAAAATGGAGACTTTTATGAATAAATTATTCTAACCCTCCAAAATAACTGTGTAAATTGTATAGTACCCCCCTGGTAGACAGAGAGGTACCAAAATACCCCCAAGGTTACAATTTCATGAATACATCAATCACACAGTATCGATGAGGTTACCGTTAAGTTTTGTTTCTAAAATTCTCTATTTTTTCCGTCACATTTGAAAAGACACTTCCTCCAATTTCTTATTAACAGCTTCGACGACATCCCATCCAGCAAAATCCCCCTTGTCTAATTTATTCCAAAGCATTGTGTGTGTCATTCTCATTTCTGTTTCGTTTATAAAGCACTGGAAATAAAACCTCTCCACATAAAAGGTGAAGTATCCTACCGTGACGTTACCAGTACTAGATGCTTTTATTACGAAAATATCGTAAAAATTAGCCGTGTCATGCCTGAGGAATATCAAACGAAATGAGCTTTCAAATGAAGACAGAAATACAGAAGAAGTTCTGTTGATAAAAGGTTTTTTAATTGTTCCCTTTAGTCAAGCAATCTAGTCTAGTGGAATACAAGAGAGTAGAATAATCTCAGTTTAAATATTTTGAATTTCAATGTTTTAAAATGTGAGGTTAATACGGCTTTGCTTTCATCCAAAATGGACACTTTGTTGAGTCCAATGCCTTGAAGGAATTTAAACAATAACCACTGAATACTCAGCATATCGGTGGCCAATAACTTTTGGCAAGTCACCATTTCATTCCTGTTATTCTGTCACCATCTATGTCAAATGTCAGTTATATTTATTTTATCCTATTAGATTTTTGTAGCATTTCTGGTTAGTTGTATCTCTATTCTTGTAATTACTTTTTCCACTGACGTCCGACATAACTAGTGACAGATAACAGAAATGAAATAGTGACATGTCAAGAGTTCCTAGAATTATTTACCACCGATATGTTGAGTATTCAGCTAAAAAGTCATTTTAAATTTCAAGATATACGCTTCGGGGGTGTATTCAATATTTCAATAAAGCAATATAGATGGTCGCAATGATGAAAAACAGGCAAAAATGGTAGACCTTAACTGAAACTCAACTGAAAAAATCACTTTTTGTTGGCCACACTGACCTAAGACTGAACTCCTCTATTCTTTCACTCATTCACTCGATTGGGTTGTACTCAACATTCCAGGCACTCGAACTGAATATTTATAGCACTATCCATGTTACCTAGTCCCATTCCAGAAAATTCCTGTATGGAGCTGCTCTTGTGTCTACCTCACTTTTGAGTTGGTGTTCCCTATTTAGCCAATTCTCCATTTCCCCTCTCATGCAATCTTCAGTTCTGGGCCTATGAAGTCTCCTATAAAACCTTCTTCAGATAACTGGTTCGCTATCTCAGCCTCTTGAAGAATTATTCACAGTTTATAAGCAGTCTAGACCTAGTTGGACCAGAGAAGTTGCAGACGTTCTCTAAATTAGTGAAAAGTATATCCGCGGGGAGTATATCTGTTCATAAGGCGGTACAGTTGTTTAGGGAGGCATTCATTTCTAAGAGCTTCCAAAATTGTTGTTGTTCGATGGTAACATGACTGCACACAACGATTTCGTTTCACAAGGTATCCCGCATTTGGCACTGCCTCATCCAGCATGTTTAAGAGCTGCCACAGAAATCATTGAAATACCTTAAACCACCTGCGCACAATCCCCAAGAACTTATACAGCATTTGTCACAACTTTAGAATTCTTTACAGCTTTCAGTATAGACCTAGTTGGGCTAGAGAAGTTGCAGACGTTCTCCAAATCAGTGAAAAGCATCTCCGCAGGGGGTATATTTGATCATGAGCCGGTACAGTTATTTAGACAGGTATTTGTTTTTAAAAGCTTCCGAAATTTTTAGTGTTTGATGATAACATGACTGCACATAACGATTTCGTCTTTCAATGTATCCCGCATATGGCACTGCCTCATCCAGCATGTTTGAGAGCTGCCACAGAAATCCTTGAAATACCTTAAACCACCTGCACACAAGCCCCAAGAACTTATACAGCATTTGTCACTACTTTAGAATTCTTCACAGCTTTCCATCAGTATAGACCTAGTTGGGCTAGAGAAGTTTCGGACGTTCTCCAAATTAGTGAAAAGCATCTCCGCAGGGAGTATATCTGATCATAAGGCGGTACAGTTGTTTAGGGAGGCATTCATTTCTAAGAGCTTCCAAAATTGTTATTGTTCGATGGCAACATGACTGCACATAACGATTTCGTCTTTCAAGGTATCCCGCATTTGGCTCTGCCTCATCCAGAATGTTTGAGAGCTGCTAAAAAAATCCTCTAAATACCTTAAACCACCTGCACACAAGCCCCAAGAACTTATACAGCATTTGTCACTACTTTAGAATTCTTCACAGTTTTTCATCAGTATAGACCTAGTTGGGCCAGAGAAGTTGCAGACGTTCTCCAAACCAGTGAAAAGCATCTTCGCGGGGAGTATATCTGTTCATAAGGCGGTACAGGTGTTTAGGGAGGCATTTATTTCTAAGAGCTTCCAAAATTGTTATTGTTCAATGGCAACATGACTGCAAACAACGATTTCGTCATTTAAGGCATTTGGCACTGCCTCATCCAGAATGTTTGAGAGCTGCTAGAAAAATCCTCGGAATACCTTAAACCACCTGCACACAATCCCTCAAGAACTTATACAGCATTTGTCACAACTTTAGAATTCTTCACAGCTTTTCATCAGTATAGACCTAGTTGGGCTAGAGAAGTTGCGGACGTTCTCCAAATCAGTGAAAAGCATCTCCGCAGGGAGTATATCTGATCATAAGACGGTACAGTTATTTAGACAGGCATTTATTTCTAAAAGCTTCCAAAATTGTTAGTGTTTGATGATAACATGACTGCACACAACGATTTCGTCTTTCAAGGTATCCCGCATTTGGAACTGTCTCATCCAGAATGTTTGAGAGCTGCTACAGAAATCCTTGAAATACCCCAAACCACCTGCACACAAGCCCCAAGAACTCATACAGCATTTGTCAGAACCTTAGGGACAAATTGATCAAGGCAACTTTAACAACCTTATTGAAAATAAGCAGAGGGACCATCAGTAGGAATATGTTAAGTGTTTTCCCTTCACTTCTATCGAAAACTGTATGGAATAAAGTATAATTACATTTTAAAGCTGGAGTAGCTGAAGTGAACGTATTTTATATGCCGAACCTTCACTCACGCAAATACATGTAAAGCTCAATATAGATATATTTATCGAGCAAACAGTTCTGGGATGCTTTGTATTGACTTCAATCATATTCGGTTAGTGGAAAATTGTAACGCCGTGGCGATGCCGATAGCTTGTGGAAATATTTCACGCCATTGGCAACTATCGATGTGGTGAATGTTGAATTTATGTCGGTTAGGATATGTTGAAAGCCTAACAAAATTTAAGCGGCGAGATCCAAAAGGATCACACATGATGGAGATGTCGGCGCAAAGCGTATGCTGGTGTTTGATATGAATGTATTTTTTTTCAACGTTATTTTTTATTGGTTGATCTTTTTTTTTTCAATTATCCGGTTTATAATTAAAGCTGGGATAGCAGAAATAGAGTTGATTATTGCTATCCTAATTCAGTGCAGAGCAAATTGGGTTTATATTGAGGAATTGATGAAAAATGAACATAAATATTGTTATGATAATGTTGATAATATTTTTGTTGCTTGTGAATTGATGTAAAGTTCATATAAAACCCTTCTTGGTATGCGTTATCGATTGTTAATGTCCTTCCAACACATTACGTTGGGAGAAATGGAGAAAAGGCTGGTCTGTGATTAATCCTAATGAAAATATCACAATAATGAACCGTTTAAATGTATTATAAACGTTAACCCTAATCTTTTTCTTGAAAGTTGATTAGTTAATGCTTAGACTTTTTTATGTATGATCAATTATTAAAATACAGGGTGTTCCATTTAAAATAAGCCTGATTCTGCACATTGAATGAACTAATAATGAAATTGAAAATTCTGAACACCCTGTAAGGAGATATTTAGAACTCAATCGTGTAATACATTCAACGAGTGTCCATTTATTTAGATGTGAGAGAAAATTTGCTAAAATTTGTTATATCAATGACTTATTAATTTTTTTCGAAAAGTTCACATTTTTAAAAAAGTCAGCATAGCTCGGAACCCTCTGTATTTAGGTATAAGAAACCATTATGAAGGAGTATCATATTTTTTAGGAGCAATCAGAAAATGCAATGAAATATAGGGTGTTCCATGAGAAAAAATATAACTTTGATATGCCACACTTTATTGGAACCCTGTATGATTCAAAATATTTTTAAATTATAGTGTTGAAGTGAAATTTGTGGTATAAGAAGATTTTCCGAAAAATTTTTATTTTCTGCGATATTTGTCCGGTCCCGGACTTTTGCCGAACTCCGTATATCCAACTGTGAGGAAATATAATTTGCTCGCAGAAAGAAAGCCATATACTGATAATTTAAAAGCGATAAAATGAACTGAGATAGTCCTATCGATGGTTCCAGGTCACACTGAAATAAAAGAAATAGCAGATGAACTTCCAAAGAGATGGTCTGAAACATCATTTTGGGGAACCATCATGATAATGTAAGATATTTTATCTAATTCCTCTATCAAATGTGACACTTTACGTCACTCCTTGACGTTAGGTAACGTCACATTTTTCATAACCTTCATATATCAGTTATGAAAAGTAGTTGTGTAAAAACTTTACGTAACTGTTTATGTTTCAACATAGAGATACCACATGAGTTTCAAAGAATAATTTATTAATTAGGTAGGTACTGTCAAAACTGAAAATTATTTCATTATTTAAACTGTACAATTAACCCATTATTTTAATTTTAATTCAATAGTATTTTGAGATTTATAAACATTGAAAACATTATTCAGGACACAGTTATTTAAAGTATGTCAATTTTCTGGGTGAATACATCATAGTAACAATACTTCTAACACCATTTGTTTCCACTTCAATATTATCATTGTAATTGAAGATTTTATTGAATATTATGAAAGCGCAGAATTAGATAAAACGTTGTACGTAAACACGTTATGAAGAGAGCGATATTGTTCAAAACGCGTAATTTGCAGAACTCGCTAGCGCACGTTTTGGCAAATATTACGCTTGTTGAACAATATCGCTCTTTTCATAACTAATTACGTAAATATCTATTATACGTTGATAAGACAAATTCTGGAAACTGATTTCTAATAATCACATTTTCTAATATAATCATGAACAATTTTTAATAACCAAATCATTATAATAATTCCTTCGTCTAAAGAAGCTCTTATTCCGCATTTGGCGTTTCATAATTTCCGGCTACATTTTCCAGTAAAACCATTTGCATTGTTGGGTAGATTAGTGCATTACATTTTGTGCTCGCACAATTCATGTTGGTATGTAAAAATATGCACTGTATCCGTGCTCACACCCTAAATACCTGATACTAATTCACCATTAGTCCAACAAAACGTAGACATTACTTTTTAATTGGGAATAAGGTGAGAGAATTTCATATGAAATATGAACTGTCATAATTTTTGTATGTAAATTATCCTAAAAACGGTGCATCGATGTGTGTATATAACAACATAGTTGTATGTATGTACATAAAAGATCTATTGTGCCCTCTTACTTCTACTCAGTTTCTGGGGAAAGTCTCAGAAACTAGTAGCTCCTTTAGTCCTATTTCCCGGAGGAATTTCAGGATATCTGCAGGCTTCAACTTAGGTAAATGTTCCTCTTCTATCCAGTAATCTCCCAGGTGCTGTGCTCTAGGATTCTGGAGTGCTGTGCAGTTGGAAAGTATGTGGATGGAGGTTTCTTTCTGCCATGCCACAAAATCTGCATTCTTCTTCCTCCACTATTTTGAGCTTTTTCAGGTGCCCATTCAGGCGACAATGTCCCGTTAGGATCCCTGTTAAAACTCTTAGCGCAGTTTTACTTTGACTTATGCATTAATTTGATCTCAACAGGTTGTAGTCACCCAGAAGAGTCTTTCATTGTTTAAGCCCTACTAGATCTTTCCAATGGTCAGATCTTCTCTTTTTCTTGGCTTTACCTATTTCTTCCAATATTATAAACAACATACATGCTGATAATCTCTTGTTGTGGAATTAGACTTAAAAATAAAGCAGGTTTCGTTGCCAGCATGGACATTTAAAAGCCTTCGTTTTTTTGATATAGGCTTTGTTGATCCTTCATTGAAGTTATCATTCCAACACGTAGCTACGGTATGAGTACTAGGAATATAAGTTTCATCCATATATATAATTGGTCTGTTTTCGTTTCTGTAACTTTTAATGGCTCTCAAAAAAAACACTCTTTATTCACGAATTTTGTGCTTTTCTATTGAAAGTTTTCGGTTAGTCTTTGTTTTGCAAAAGATGACCTGGTACCAGCCACCAGCATCAATTTTGCATTTCTCTCCGACAATTCGTCGAATACTTCTTTCAGAAGCACACGTTGCACTAACTACTCGGTCACATAACCTATCAAGTGGAATTTTGAATTCCTCCGATTTTTTTCCTTCATTTACTTTTAAACTCCATCGCTAGCTGAATCCGGCACTGTACTATTATGTTTAACGCTTGAATCGACGTACAATACTGACACTGGAGCTTCGAGCCGGCAAGAATTTCGTGCGCATTTGGTAGGTGTTACTTCTCACCGGCCATGGCTCGGTCTGTCCACTGTAGTTGTGGACAGATAGTAGAATTTAATGTAAAATTAACTGTGATATTTAGTTTAAAAATCAACCAGAACGTGTGAATACCACGGATACACGGCCAAAGAAGAAGACCAATAGCCAATAGCATTTTCGCCTGGAGACAAGCTGTACGCAAAAAACGCGAACGTTGACGATGAGAACCCAGAATGAATGGAAGGTTCTCCTGGGATGCATCGCTCTTTGAGGGGTGCATCCTGGAAGAAAGGGGCGTGTGTGGAAACGGACGTCTCCCAAGTGTTTCCAAAAAGATGGCGATATTTGTCTCAAAAGCGGTTGATGTGGCAAAAATTCCTCCACTTTTGCCGGAAGTAATTGCCAACCTCCAAAGGATGTGAAAATGTGGAGAATACTTTGAAAAACAAACAAAATTAGTTTCTTAAGCATATCCGGAAAAAAACCGCTACTCACAAAATGTGAACAAAATAACAATAATGTTGAATACTGTATTAAATTTCTCCTGAATAGACCATGTAGCGTTATTTGCTACTTCTTTCTTCATTCCATCGCTTTGTTGTAGAACAAGTTTGCTTTATGTTACATATACCTGATTTTATGCCTAAAGGCAACAATCCACTTTTACTAAAATAACTTCAAGTATACCTCAAACCTCTTCCGGGATCTTCCTTAATTATTAACGGTTCAAATATATACATACAAGCTTTGTGCATTGTACATGAAACAAAAGTTTCATTTTATGTTAATACAATAGCTGTACTGTATGCATTTCCAATATTATTTCATTTTAAGACCGTATTTTTCAACCATGAATAACCATATAAAAATATAAACTGCTAGTCAAAAGCTAAGGATATTGGTAGTATGAGTAAATCCTTCTTTTTATTCACAAAATGTATCAGTAAACATTTTCATCACTATAATTTAGAAGGCATGAATGACCAAGTGTTCAGTCTAGTGTTTGTGAACTGTATTCAGCATAATGAAGTTTTTTTAGTGTAGCATTAGATGCACACGAGCCACGCCCTGAACATCTACAGCAGTTAAGACCAATTACCTCAGCTTTGGATGCAAATGTAGGTACCTGAATTTTTTGTTGTATTTCAAAAATAATTCGAGTGTTAGGTACCATTAAATTATTGTGAAATATAATTGCATTCCAATACTCTATGTATTTTTTGGAACAAACTATAGTGTCTTTCGAATGATGATGTTTTTTTTTCATCAAAATAGTCATTCGTTTATGGGATGAATCCTCTCGAAATTTGTCTGGGACAACCTATATGTAGATATCTAGATAGTGGGACTAGAATTCTGTTATTTACTCACAAATTGATGTCGGTCACGATAGTTTACCTGTAACAAAAAAAGTAATATTAGTTCCCAAATAAATCTTAATATATACCTATTAGTTTTTTTAAAAATGCCTAAAATTCGTCCGGAGGGGTTTTTTGGGAAGAAAAATTGACTGCCACAGTCTGTTTTTGTATGAAATCATTTTCTCTCCTCCAAATGTAATATTGAAATTTTCGAGAATCCACTTTTCAAAACTAAAGATACTCATAACTCGACTAGTTTGATAGATAGAACGTTCTAGTCTTCATCAATCGATTCAGGGGAAAATTATACATATCCCAGTAGATTTCAAGTTTATAATTCCAAGCAATAAGGAAGTTAGCGAAGCCAGCTTGTATTAAATATTCCCATATCCCTTGCTTCAAGATTTTCGATAAAAAAAATGTTTTCAACATGAAAAATGCTCAAAATTCGTCTAGTGCAGTTTTTTGGGACAAGAAATTGACTGAATAAACAAATTGCTTTTGTATAAAAACATATTTTCTTCTCAAAATGGAGTCATGAAAATTTCGAAAATACACTTTTCTAAACTGAAGATCATAACTCGACTAATATGGTAGATAAAACGTTCTAGTCCCCACCAATCAATTCGGGGAAACATTTTACATATCCCAGTGGATTTTGAGTCAATAATTCCGAGCAGAAAGCAGTTTTGAATATTTCCATACCTACCCCTTGCTTCAAAATTTTCAACAAAAAAATGTTTTCGATTTAAAAAATGCTCAAAATTCGTCTGGATATGATTTTTGTGATATATATATATATATAAAATCATTTTTCTCTTCCAAATGGAGTCATGGAATTTTCGAAAATCAATTTTTTCAAACTAAAAATATACATAACTCGACTAATATAATAGATAAAACGTTCTAGTCTCCACCAATCGATTCAAGGGGAAGTTTTACATATTCCAGTGGATTTTGGGTCGATAATTCCAAGCAGCAAGGAAGTTAGCCTTGCTTCAAAATTTTTGACAAAAAAAACGTTCTCGACTTAAAAAAAGCTCAAAATTTGTCTAGAGGGTTTTTTAGGACGAAAAATTGACTGCCACAATCTGTTTTTGTATAAAATCATTTTTTTCTCCTCCAAATGGAGCCATGAAATTTTCGAAAATCAGCTTTTCAAAAATAAAGACACTTATAACTCGACTAATATGATAGATAGAACGTTCTAGTCTCCACCAATCGATCCATGGGAAAATTTCACATATTCCAAGCGTGGTATACAATTTTTCTATTGGATTATCTGTTTGTGAAATTAATTTATCTGTAGAAATTTCCATTATTCGTAGGCGTACCTCCAAAAAGGATTCTTTTATTAGCGAAAATTTCCAACTACCATGAAAGTATGATAACATTTTTGGAGGAAATTCATTTATTCGCGAGAGTTATACCATGGGCGTACGATAAAGTTTTTTTGAAGTAATCAATTTTCTTGTGAAATGTTCTATCATAGGCGGGGGATGGAATTATTATATGTGAATGATGCATTTGTAAAAAATGCCATACCATGTTCGTATAATTTTTAAAAAGGGTTAATTTATTAACAAGAGACCATTTATCATGGGCATACAATAATTTTTTCAAAGGGGTTTATTTATTTGAGCTTTTCTTTTTTATTGGCAGTCCCCATGACACTTTTCTTATTCTTTGAACTGTGAGGTTTACTCAAATTTCTTATAAATCGATAGGACAGCCTAAAATATTCTAACAACATCAAGATTTATTTACAAACACAAATAGTATTGAGCACAATGCATTCGAAAATTCTCAAATTCAATATCTACAAAAAGGCCGAAAGCAATGATCCACTAAATACTAAATTTAACACCCCGTCTCGTATCTACGCCTGCAGCAGGCGACAATATCCTAATAACAACCGGAAAATGGTGGTAATCACTTCCATTTCGTTAAATTTTACCAGTTCGTTTGATAATCAAATTTATTTATGAATCCATAAATCTCATGTTCTTTGATGAATCTTCTGATTAAAAACTTCAATGAGATGAGGCAATAAGAAACGTTTCCGGTGCTTTTGAAATTCGATTCACCTCCAATTTAAATGCGATAACGATTTACAGGAATAAATTTAACTGCCTTTATTTTTATTTATTATATACAGTAGCTAATCCAATTACAATGGAAAAGAAACAAGAGAAATAAGAATAACACTGTTATGTTTTGAATATAATTGAAATTGAGCAGCTCCAGTCAAATAAGTGCGGCTTATACAGGGTGTTTTCATATGTATTCAACGTTTGCATGTAGATACCTCTCGTAAAATTGGACAAAATGATATAGTTTTAATTTAGTTGGTTGAAAATTTTTGTCCAAACTCAATTTTATTTTGAAAAAATAAAAAGAATCCATGCAGCTACAGCAATTATTTCCAGCAATCGAGAGTCTTTCCATGGTATGCGATTTTCGATGTGAAATCGCTGCAAATTATATATAAATGTGAATTGACAAAATTGTGAATATCTCTTGTAATTTGTTGGCTGCTAAATCCTTTTATTAATAAAATCAAAAGTTTGGACAAATATTTTCAACAATCTTCTCCGAATGTTTTAGATGCATTGATGTTTCATTAGCTCCTGTTACATATTCCAACCATATGTACTTGGTAGATATTGAGAAGAATACAAGAAAAATTATTTTTTCCAATTTATTATTAAAAAGTGATCTTACAGACTTCATGAAATCATTAAATATCTTGAAAACTACAAATTTTTTGGTATGTAAAGGTTATTCGTTTTTCACGTAAAAACCATTGACGATATTTGTCAGTTTTGAATGAATGAAGGGTACCGTACCATTATCTGTAATAATGAATAGTCTGCTAAATATTTCAAACGTCTACCTGTTGTCGTTATTAATATCAAGCAGAATAATTATTTAAAAATAAAATTAACAATAAAAAAAACTTCCTCACGGGGAATCGAACCCGGGTCTACCGCGTGAGAGTCTGGTGGCTTTAGTTGAAGAAGGTCATTCACAAAGTTTCGTGGCAGAGTTGGCGTTTGGCAAAGTGATATGTCTCGTTTATGGAACCAGTATCTCCAGACCAATTCTCTCCGTGATAGACCTAGAAGCGGTAGAAGGCGTGTTACTAATCAGCGGCAGAGCCGCTATATCCACTTAACTATCCGAAGAAACCCGACCATGGCAATACCAGCACTCCAAAGAGATATGAGACATGCGTTGGGAGTTCAAATATCGATCTCGACATTACGAAGACGAATACTTGCGACAGGTTTGAGGTGTCGCCGACCAATAAGAGTGCCCAGACTACGACCTGAGCACAGAGCTCGCCGACTGCAGTGGGCTCAAGAACACACGCGGCCTTGCCTGAAGAATTTTGGAATTCGGTGTTTTTTTCCGACGAGACAAATATTTGTTTGGTACAAGATAGCCATCGAATACGTGTGTGGCGGGATACAACGAGAGCTGCTCAGCTTGCCCATGCTCGCTCCGTGCCGCCCTTCAGATGAGGAAGTGCTATGTTTTGGGCTGGTATCATGTTAAATGTCATGTCATGTTAAATGATCGCACAGAATTAATTCATGTGGAGGGAACGATGACTGGTGATAGGTATCTCAGAGAGATTCTACATCCACACGTGAGACTATGGCGCGCAGCTGTTGGCAATTCCTCCGTTTTTATGGACGATAACGCCCGACCTCATCGGACCAGAGCTGTAAATGAGTATCTTGAAACTGAAGGGATCAATCGTTTGAACTGGCCTGCCCTATCTCCTGACATGAATCCCATAGAACATGCTTGGGACATGCTTGCCAGGGCAGTGGCAGCACGCAGAAATCCACCCAGGAGTGTACAAGAGCTTGTTCATGCGGCCCAAGAAGAATGGCGAAATATTCCTTAACAGAATATCAATGCTTTGGTAAATAGCATGGGCAGGCGACTTCAAGCTTGCATAAATAATTCTAGAGGTGGAAATAATCTGTATTAAAAGTTCTCATGCAGGTACTCACTTAACCTTCTCTTTAAAAAGAATCAATTTGTAAATTTATTAAATTTCTAAGAATACTTTTTATGTTTAAAGCAAGTTTATTATTGGATAATAAAAATTTTTGACAAATATACACGTTTTTTTTATTGAAACTAATTATTTGATTAATCTCTGATACATTTATAATGAACAAATTTTTTTTTCGGAGATTTAGGGTGATGCAAAACTTTTGAATTTATGTGTATTTATATAATCCAATTTGACATGAATTACTTATGATAACCGTACATTCTGTTCATAAAAATGGGACATTTGGTTACAACTTTCGCCATGGCCTGTGGCCAATGATGATTCAAATTGTAGACTTGCATTGATCCCTCTTTGGACACAACACCTGCGAGCAATATAATACGTATGTCACGTAACTGTCAATTAGTTTGAAAAGTTTGAACACTTGCACTACCCTTTCGGAATACCCTTTTAATCTAGTAGCTTTTAGTGGTGTAAGTGAGGTTTCTTAAAATGCCTATCCTAGTTTAAAAACAAGGTATTAGTTTGTCTCTTTCTATCAAATTTTTCATTATACAAGATATTCACAATAACTCTCAAGATATTCGTGAAAAACAAATCCCTTTTCATTAATTTTTTCAAATTATTTCAAAAATACACCGTAGAGTTAGCTTATATTATTTGACACCAGTGGGATTATCTGGTTGGAATTATTGGATATAATTTGTGATTAATTTCAAAATCGTCCACAAATTTTAAAATTATTTATTATCCAATAAACAATTTACATAACATGATATCTTTTCCAGATCAATAACCATAAACCGCATAGCAAATTGGCTAAAATACAGTGGCATATGATTGAAATTAATTAATTCTGATGATTTTTTTTATATTCACCTATATAGCCCACGTTGTACATTCGCATGTATGTACAATAAATATCAATTTTCATATATACTTTAATCAATCAAAATATTTCCAATATTCGAAATACGTAGTCGATGTAAAATTCGTTATTTTATTTTTTTTAATTAAAATTCAGGAGAAAATAATGTTGCCAAAAAAGTATTGAATTCCCGTTAAAATGTTATTTCTAGACCATATGATTTTTTCCTGTAATACCTGACAGCAGGACTAGTTAGTTTCGTTGATAATTTTCCTAAATCTCTCCAAAACTATTCTATGAAAAATTATGAAAAAAATTATCCTGAAATTCCCTTGGCAAGCTCTTTTCTTTGATAGGTAGCACAGTGCAGTTTATGAAAATATATTTTTTAAATCGTATAATCTGCCCTCCAAAAAGTCTACTATACGATGAACAAAAAATTCATAAACCATAAAGGAATATCGATCAATACCAAGATAAAAATATTTAAAGCAATAGATAGACCAATATTCACTTATGCATATGGAAAACGTGAGTGCTAAATCAAACACAGAAAAGCAGAATACAGTCAGTTGGAATGAAATACTTAAGAAGAGTCCGAGGCGTTACAAAAAAAGACAAAATTAGCAATACAGACAGGTATAAGAAGTCATCTAAAAATATAATCAATTCTATAATTTGTAGAATACAGACAGCTGGGATGGTGGGTGCATTTACAAAGAATGGAAAACACAAGACAGACTGAAAGAATATGGAAAGCGAAAATATTTAAAAACAAAAGAAAAGGAAGACAGAAATATTAAAAAAAGGTAGAACGTGTCGCGGGACACGCGGTAGGAACTTTAGTTCCTTTTAAGCAAAAAGTATGTAATACATTTGACGTTATGAATAAACAATTTGCAAAGCCTCGCTGGCCAAGTAGTAAGCAAACCAGACTCTCACGCGGTAGACCCGGGTTCGATTCTCCGTGAAGATGTTTTTTTTATTGTTAATTTTATTTTCAAATAATTATTCTGCTTGAAAATAATAACGACAACAGGTAGACGTTTGAAATATTTAGCAGAATATTCATTATTGTAGATAAAGGTACGGTACCCTTCATGAGGGAGTCCGACTAGCAACATCTACTTATAACAGCATCATATATTTAAAAAGGGAAACCGTAGCATTATACAAATTGGACATTCAAGAACTGTACGTTTACCACAAAATTAGTGGAAACATAAAATTGAATTGTTAAATTTTTAATTAGAAGTTATATTACAGTTTATAGAAATTTTTATTTTCTAGATTTTTTCTCAAGTGGGTCGTAGAAAAAATATGCTGCTCGACTCGTGTGGATTGTCCATATCGCACTTGAACGATTGAGCACTCCGCCTGCGGCGTCGTGCTCAAACTTCGTCCTCGTGCGATATGGCCATCATATCCACACTAGTTGCACAAACTACTATTTCTCTCAAAATATGCCCTTTTACATTTAAAAACAACCTGCCAAATGTCAAATCAATTTATCCATCCATTTTAAAGTTATCGAATTAAAACATTCAAGTTTTCAAAATTTTAACACCCTGTATTTCGAAAAGTAAATTTGCTAGACCCCTTAATCGCGCAAAAAAAATTATGAAAATAATAGTAAGAATTTATCCGAACAAATTCAAGTAGATCACCAGCACTGCGAATACCAGCTTTGCATAGAATTTTAATATAGCATCGGTGGTTCAGTGGTGGAATGCTCGCATTCCACGCGGGCGGCCCGGCCGGAGCATATGAATCGCTGCTTCGTAAACGAGAGAAAGACTAAGGAGAGAGCACAAGCACGAAAGCAAGGCACATAACGAAGCAACGTAACATAACGTAGCGTAACGTAACGCGTAACGGTCAGATCTTTTGCGTCGCGACCCCTGGTCGTTTAAACATTACCTGATGTAAAGAACTAAAGTTCCAATAAAGGGAAATCATGGACAGAAGCAAAAAAGATGGCGAAAAACCGAAAAAACTGGGAAAGCTTTATAAGCATTTAGTTTAGTTACAGACACATACCCTGACACCAATTATTTGGTATATAGGGTCCCGATTATATATAATTTATATAATATATAATCTGCCCCCAAAGAGGACAGTACAAGCTGCTTTAGTGCGAACACGGGGGCTATGATTTTAGTTAAAGTTAGTTGAATTCACTACCGACTGTTCCACAGAAAATTCACCAGCGAAAAAGTCGACCATGGGAGGGGATATTTGAAATTTGTAATATTTATTCTCAGCATTAGGCAAAATTGTAAATTCCACCACCAATTTACTGATGAAGGTACTATCAATGTTTTTGAAAACAGTTCACTTTAGAATTTCATTGGAATTACCAAATACAGGGTGATCATTCGAATTCCGACACATTTCATGAGCCCATAACTTGGAAACCAATTAAGATATCAAGAGGCGGTTTTGACTGAACAGCTTCAGGAATTGAGAAAATTTTTTTCACGCTGTTGCCAATTTTGTATTTTTTAGCTAGACTACAGGAAAAAGCTTGGGTTTTTTGGAGATCTAAAACTTAGACATTTTAAATGAAGCATCCTGTATGTTTTTGTACCGTCGGATAGGCTGAAGCTTCTACTTTTTACAAATATATGGTTTTATAGCGATTTAAGGTGTTCTTAAGAAGCAGATAGAATGCAATTCAATGACTACAGTAATTCTGTACATTTTTGTCAGCGCATAACTTCTGAACTAGTCATGACATCGAAAAGAACATAACTGGGAAACCCATTAAGACATCGAGACTCGGTTTTGACTGAATGGCTTCAGGAATTCGAAATTTTTTTCACGCTGTTGCCAATTTAGTATTATTTCCCTAGACTCCTAAAAAAAACTTGGGTTTTTTGGACATCATTATATGGATTAAGTTATTGTTGTTGAAAACTAATAGAGAAATTCAACTTTTCAGTTGGCTAGAAGAAGCGTTAATTGTGTCAATTTCACAGCTAATTGTGGAAAAAAGTTATTTATACAGGGTGATTCATAAGTAATGGGCCAATTTGGACCATTACGTCCCATTAGTTTATGTTTTACTCATTTCCATGACAACGCAAGGTATACAACATCATACATCACGAGTTCAACCATCTGACATTTAGTTGTTATTTCCATCTATGATTCCCATTTCTTGTTGTTGTAGTAGTTATAGACCAGTATTTATAATTTCAAAGTGCACCAATAAAAAAAAAATAGCGTAAAGTATTCGTGGATAACTGGTCTTTAAAACACTTGCTCTATTTCCACTCAAACTTCAATATACTATTTCCTACAGAAATGATGGAGCTAACCAAATTAAATAAGTAAGTTGTAAAATAATTAACGATAAAAAATTTGTAGCTGATTTCATCTACTTAATATGGCGCATGTGGCGACATCTACGAGTTAACTCAAATCCTCTCACATATTCTTGTTAACCCTCACAAAAACTAGTTCATACCCAATTTTCAAGTCATTATGTAGAAAAGTAGCTGATCTATTAACAAAAATATATTTTATTTTTTCGCTTTAACATCCTGTACCTCAGTAAGTAGCAGACTAAGACCCATTATTGTTAATGAGAATATTATTATTCTGTCCTTCTGAACGTAGATTTACAATTTGGCCCATTACTTATGAATCACCCTGTATAATAAGTATCGTAGCCAATAAACTGATTCCAGACAAAATTGAATGAAGCTATAGCTTTTTGCAATCTTAATTCAGTTGTGGATAAATCCTACCAATATTTATTTGGCGCAGTCGTTGTAGGATTCATTTTTTTTCAGGAAACGTGACCGATTCATCTAGAACACTGGCTTCTGTACAGAGGTATGTACCAAATTATTTTCCGCATTTTCCATTCCTTTCAATAACTTTTTTAATAAAGTTAGTTAGATAGACAGTAGATAAAATTATCTATCAGAACTTTAAGCTGTGAAAATACAGTTTTAGAAAATGTGTTTTTATTATAACTTCGAAAACTTTTAATACGCATTCTATCTGGTATCTTAAAAAGTTTTTATGTAGTTTTCAAAAACCTTATGCTTTATTAATGTCAAGTAGCTATTCCGACGTTACATCCCAGAACTTTCCAATTTTCTATTCTATTACCAGTCGCAACAAAAATGTCACTTAAAAACTATTTTTATTATGCATTAATTCTCTTTACGGCCCCCTGAATGAACTTACTTTATTTTTACGACTCCATAGTGATTACAGTTTATTGATTTTTATTAGTGGCATGTACACTATAGGGTGGACAATAGAAAACAGATAAAAAAATACCTTTTGACATTCTCATAATTAAGACATGCATTGTTGCTAGAGTGCGTCATTTTAATTTGACATTGATGACGGTATTGAAGGAAAAGAAAGATATTTCCAAGTATCCCAAGCTTTGAGTATTTTTGAAAAGAAGACATGACGGATATTAACTTGGAAAATATAATGTGTTCTAAAGGGACTGTATAAATAAATTCCTGTTTGAAGACCTTGGTCTTAGATCTAAAGCGACATGGCGGAAATCTTCCTGTTGCAGAAAGTGACGTTTCGGAAAGAACCAACAATAAAAAATAAGTGGCAAATACAATTTTCTACAGGGTTATTCTTTATAAATTACCCACTCCCTATCATCGTTATTATAACTTTTAGAAAAAAAATCCCCTATAAAAGTTGTTTGGTTACAGCTGAATTTTTTTAATATATCAAAAGTTCAGTAGCGTGCATATTTGAGGGGATACAAAAAATAATAGTCCTTTTTTAAATGGGACACCCTGTATATTTTCACATTTTTTGGAAGGGTCTTTTTTTCTGGTTTAAAATATATATAATGTGTTTAATCCTACCTTGTAACGTTTTTGAGTTATGAAATGTTGAAAATCTGAGTTTTAGTAATTACTGTAAATATGAGAAAGATCATTTTATCAAAGTATGCTATGAAAATGACAGCTGATATATTTGATAATTGACATTTTCCATATATATAATGGCTTAATACCCCTGCTGGTGTTTCGCCGCTTCACGCTTTCTAGATCCTTTTTTTGGGGGTGGATCAATCCCCGTTTTTCCTTTTAGAGTTTCTCTGTCAATGCTCCCCATAGTTTCCTATCCTTAACTTGGTCCTTGCATCCTCCAATTCCAGCTCTTGTCATATCTTCCTTCACCTGTTCCAGCCATTTTATTCTAGGTCTACCCCTACGTTTTCTTCCCCCAGGATCCCATTGTGTCATTTGCAGTGTTATTTCTTGTTCTTCTGCTCTATATATGTGTCCCAGCCATTTCATTCTTTGTCTTTTTATTTTCCTTACTATGTCCTCTTCTTCCAGTTCTTGCTCAATTTCATAGTTCATTCTTTGTCTGTACTCGTTATCTCTCAATTTGATTGGTCCCAATATTGTTCTCATTATCTTTCTTTCTATTATTCTCAAGTCTTCTTCTTCCTTTTTAGTCAGTGTCATTGTTTCAGCAGCATACAACATGACGGGTCTTATTAGCACTTTATAAATATTGATTTTGGTTTGTCTTGAGAGTAATTTGCTTTTTAAAAGTTTTTTATTCGCATGGTAAGCCCTATTTGCATTAATTATTTTTTTCTTTTATTTCCTTTTTCCTGTTTCCAGTGTTTGTTACTGTGGCACCTAAGTATTTGAATTTCTCCACTTTTTCAAATTCGAAATCTCCGATCTTTATTGCATTGGTTTGATTTATTTTACCAAAAATCATTATTTTTGTTTTATCTGCATTTATTTCTAATCCCATTCTATTTCCTTCACTTGTGATTTCCCTTATTGTGTTTTCCAGAATCTCTCTTGTCTTTGATATGATTACTATACCGTCCGCATAGGCAATTATCTGTCTCCCGCTCGTCCTGAGATTGCTTTTTTGTATTCGTCTCATTGCATATTCAAGTGTTAGGTTAAATAATGTTGCAGATAGCGAATCACCTTGTCTTACACCCTCATTTATGTTTATTTTCTCAGTTTCTCCTCTTTGTGTTTTTATCGTAGCTCTTGAGTTTTCCATAGTCATCTTGATTAACCTTCTTAATTTATCATTAATGCCTAGTTCTTTCAACGCAGACAAAAGTTTGCCTCTATGTATTGAATCGAAAGCTTGCCGAAAGTCTACAAATAACATTTTCAGTTCTATTTAATGTTCATATGCTTTTTCCATTATCTGCTTCAGTGTATATATGGCATCTACCGCTGATCTTCCTTTTACGAATCCACACTGATATCGTCACATTGTATTTCCTGTAGTGTCTCTAAGTCTTCTGTTTATTTTCCATATAAAGTAATTGAAATGGTTCTCAATAAGAAAAAAAAAGTCAAAATATATACCTATACAAAAAGAAAACAAAGATTTATTTGAGAGAACTTATTACCATTATTGTTAATGCATAATTGATAACACCTTCTTATATTATTTATAATAACATTGCAGATGACTTCATTATTTTCATTTAGTTTGTTAATTTTAAGTTGAATCCTTAGTTTAAGCACTTGTGTATTATTATTATTAATAAATTATTTCACCTCTCTGTAAACCATTTTTATTACTTCATCTGAAAAATCTTAATATTCAAACATATTACCTAGTTGTAATTTTCATAGCTTACTTTGATAAATTATCTTTTTTATATTTACAATAATTACTAAAACTCAGATTTTTAACATTTCATAACACATAAACGGTACAAAAAAAAGTCCATTCTGAAAATGTGACAATATACAGAGTATCCCATTTAAATAAGGAGTATTATTTTTTGTATCCCCTTAAATCTGCACGCCACTGAACTTTTGATAAAATATTGAGAAGATTCAGCTATAACCAAATAACTTATATGGAAGACTTTTTTTTCTAAAAGTGATAATAACGATGGTAGGGGGTGGGTAATTTATAATGGATAACCCTGTACAATATGACGAAGCCAGAAGTCTGCTGCTTCATATAAAGTGGAGGAAATAGAATAATCCACACTGTATAATCGATAAATTCAACTCATACTTGTAATATAATAGCGGGTAAGTTTAGGTTGACTGAACTTTTATTGGATTTGTTTGTGTATGTTGTTATGAATTTTATGAGCCAAAAATAACGTCTTTGATTTTCCTACCCTACAATTTTCTACGGTTATTATAGTAAAGCCTTTTACGAAGTTGTTTGTTAGCGATTTAAGGGCTCTGCCGTAACGGGTACTCTAAAATGGAATACACAATGTAACGAATACGTTTTTCCTTAGAAGAATGTCAAAATTTAATATCATCAACAAATATTGCTACCGTTAAATCTCGAAGCCAATAATAGACGTATTTTATTATTGTGTGAACTATCGTAAAATACAAGAGTGTAAAATGTGATAAAAAGATCAAAATTAAAAGTTGATAACAAATAAATCGATATAAACAAAGATTAAAAACAAATAGTCGAAGATTATGTAACATGAATATTCTGAACATTGGAAAAGCTTCCGATCTTTTTTTTGTATGCGCATGTCCGAAACTAGCCATTTTCATAATAAAATACTTGTCATACTGCAAGCGCAAGCGTAATGGTGAGCGATCGTGCAGGTATAGACTCTCCCAACTAAATTACTATTGGACTACGATGAGCCCTTTGTCGGTCAGTGTCGTACAAAAATTATTCAGACAATGCCAAACGCCAACAGAATTGGAGGACAACTAATGATACGCCTCTGAACAAAGCAATTATATGTCTTGCAAGAGCTGTAGTGGGAGGTAACATTGAAAATGAGTTTGTGCGCATGGGGGCGCTTGCAGTAATTCACTTTGCCGACCAATTATTTGAGAATTTGATTATTTTCTCAATGTATTCACTGAGTTATCCGTCAACAACGGTGTCTCAAGGTCATAAAGTTTTGTTACCTAAACATCAATAAGTTTTCGTAGGGTTCCACTTCTTGTTAAGCTGGTGTATTTTTTGCCGGTACCCCTCAGATCCTGGCGCAATGGTCAGTTCCTTCCCATCAATGTTCTGCTGGGTACTATAAGCTATTATAAACCGCGACTGCGTCTTGAGGTTAGATGAATCAATGACCAGTTTATATATTACATCAACAGATATGAGCCAAAACTTTGAAAAAAAAAGCGAGTTTGCGAAATGTATCTTTTAAATCTGTCGTTATATGTCATACGATCACATGGAAGCCTCTTTATCATGGTTTTACATTCCCAAAATGGATTAAAGTTTGCTTAAAGGCTGAAATTATTTTTCAAATGATGTATATTTGACATAGATACCCACTGATGAAAAAATACCTTCAAAATACTTTTGATAAAACACATCTTTATGCTAAAATACTTTTTTCCAGTGTTATTCGAGTAAGGGCCGGTTTTACAATAGAGATTTATACTAGGTATAGTTATTCTGGGTATAAAGTTATATCAGAATTTATACCTAGAATAAAACTAGTTGGTTTTACGATGCTTTTTTACACCGGTATAGCAATTATTGGAGTAGGAATTGTTATACCTATCTCTTCTGGTAATAGTGTGTATTTTTTGCCTGGTTAAATCTGTCATCTACGTAACCCTCTAGGTTTCTATCCACTATAGGTTGAACCAAACCAAAACAACTAACTCAAGATTAAGATTAAATTTGAACTAAGAACAGTCAGCTGTTCATGCAACATAAATTGAGAAAT
>CAJUYI010001476.1:53446-68309 GCA_910591695.1 Galerucella pusilla
AGAAATTTTGACAGGAATGTAAAAATTTCCTAGCGATTTGCGGAAAAAAAATTAATTAGACGAACTGGCTTCAGAATATTACATTTTTTTTTTCCTTGAACAAAGACATTTTCGGTAAATTTGCAATTGAAAGGAAAGGATTGAAGGAAGGAATCTCAAAAATATTCAAGTTTTATCATCAAGTAAAAAAATGTGAATTTTTGATAATAAAACTGAATGAATTTGTACAAATTAGTAACTTTTTTCGATCAATATTTTCCATCTAAATACAATAAGTGAGTTTTATGTTGACAATATTTATATCTGAACCCAAATTAAACCACATATTTTTTCATTAAAATATTATTTATTATTAAAGTGTCAAATTACACACTTTATCAGACAGTTATTTCATGGAATAACTAGGTATTCTATGAAATAACTGCATTATATATTTTAACGGTAACATATATACCGATCTTTATTGTAAGATTGGTACACCCTGTATGTGAAGAGAAGTTTTTAAAAGCGGCTTCCAAAATTTCATACATAAAATAATGGACTAGAAAAATGAGAGCTTGTAAATGATGTGCAACAACTGCTGACATATATACGTTGAAGATAAGTAAATCTTGCCAGTAATTAGACAAAAGCGTAGCGGTCGTAATTTAATATGGTTTGGCATTATCGCATGCATACGTTGAAACAGCATCATGGCCAGTATTAATGACCATAACGATTCATGCCGTCCATTGTAACGGACGGACCGTTGAGGAATGAGGGGCAATGGCGTAACAAAAATGTTTTTTATCCAAACAAAATGAAGAATAATCATCGTTAATTGATGTTTGACTGTTTCTTTTCTATTTCAAAAATGAATAATAATAATAATAATGAATGACTTTATTGCTGTGTTATGAAATACAATACAAGCAAAGGCGACGTTCGCTCTTAGATGATGTTCTCATACGAGAAGCACCAGCGAAGTAGCGCTCTTCCACGCAACCGCAAAACTAAATTTTGAATACTTTTTACCTACAATAATGTCTTACATGCTGAAATAACAAAAGTTAAGTAACCTAATTTTGTAAATATTGAAATGAATAAGGCCAGTTTTATCTGCTTCGACTTAAAATTCCAAAATTTCAATGTTATTCCATTATTAAGTAGAGACTTCTTAAGATTAAGTTTAAATCGAGAAATGGGTACCATTTTGTAGACTTCGGGGATCATGTTATACAGATTAGCAATGTTATATGAGAAGCTTGATCTAAATAACGAGGTTTTATGTCTCGGCATACTAATTTTATTTTTAAATCTCACATTTACATTGTGTACTTCTGATCTCTTTTTAATTTTTTTGTCGATAGGTAATAAAGGGTTTTGGTTAACATAATTTTGTGAAATAGTACTGAACCATGAAGAATACGTCTATTTTTCATATCCAGCCAACCAAGGTCTGCGAATGATCGTGATTGTGAGGCTACGCTTTTTATCTCAGGTTTTGCTTTTTCCCTTTTTTTTCAGTCAAAAATGTACCTGCTTTATTCAGTTTTTTGTGCTACAGCCTCAACCCAATTTTCGTGTTCTCTGGCAAAACGTAGTCTTCCTCTTTGTTGATCTACGGTTAAAAAGGACCTCGGGCAGCAATCATATGTCTTAAATTGTTAGCGTAACCGAACAATTTCAGCAATAATTTGTAGACCTTGTACGTCGCGCAGTTGAATTTGTAGGCTCAAAAATGTCAATAATAAAATGGCCTTCGCCATAAAACATCGTTTGTAACGGCAATAGCATGAAACGGTCATTCGAGGCTAAGCAAGACAGATTTTGGTTTCTGCGCAAGACAGTTGGCAAACTTCACGGGTTCTCTCCATATTTGAAACGGATTCTATTTCTCGGTGTTGTATTTTGAGTATGGGGCATTAGACGGAAAGTGTATGGAATATAATTAATAAAACATTGATCCTGATGATCCCGGTAATGATATTGGAACAAACTTATTGAACTATTTCATATCAAGCTAATGGAAAAGTGATAATAAATTAGCAATTTTTTACAGCTTAAGTAAAAACAAGTCCGTACGTTACTGAGAATAAATAATTTCGTCGAAACAATGTGGAAATTAGACCAGCAGTTTATCCCGAACTGATTTTTTTTATTATGAATGTAGGCGACGGCTGCTCCGCGTCCTGGTGCCTGCCGCCGCTTTTGTAATGCTCTTTTAGTGGGGTTTATCGAAAATACATTAAAAGTAGGGCATGTCAGCGGACATACATTGGATGTTTCAGGCATCATATAATTTAATTTGGTTGATGGCGACGTAATTTATTTAATAATTTCGAATTTAAATATGTTATTCGTATGGGAAAATACAGCTGGTGAAGGCATTAGAGAAGAATGAGTGACGCAAGACATGGAGATAATAGTAAATACAAAAAATTGCCTTCACTAACAAGAGAAAATAACCTCAGAAAAATTTTATGGTATTCATTTCAAATAATTCTCCCTTAGCCTATTTCCCAATAGTTACGAGGGTTGCCTTTTGAGTGTTGCATATAAAGTCCATTTTCCAGCAACAAACTATCGATATGCTGATTGTACTTTTTCTCGCAGCGATTTGTCCCAGCAACATGTCGCTGCGATTTGACGCAAAGTGGAAAATGAACTTAACAGAATAGTCAACAAATGTCAAAATTAACTGTCATGTTCAGTTAAATTAACGCTAAAGTTTCTGACAGGTTCGATTTGAATTACTGCTCGAAAATGTATGTAGCTACACTGTTACTGCTGAAGTAAGTAATTGCCGAGTTTGAAGGAATCAACCTCCAACGAAGAATCACCCACCATCTATGACAAATGCAAATTCCCGCAGAGCTCGAAGAACAATTTATTGAGTTTTGAAAGAAAAAAATATTTAATTGCAGAACCATCCCCAATACAGTCCCGCCCTTCGTCCTAACAATTTTTTTTCAGAATCTAAGGAGGAACTGTTTCAGTGGGTCCAGTACCCAAAAGATGCACTCAACGCTTTCAAAAACTCTTCGATTAGAATAACTGCTTTCAAAATTGGTTCCGGAAGATGCGAAAATAGTATTTAAAAGCTAACCACCATCTTCTGAATGACTCTGTACAAATTTTCCAATTCTCTCAAACCATTTTAGAAATAATAAGTTCCGCAGAAAACGCGTTTGTCTCTGCAATCACCTCTTCATTTGTCAGAAATCGCTTTCCACCGAGCCATTTTTTCAAGTTTTGTAACAATAAGTAATCACAGGGAGCCAGATAAGGTGAAAATGGCGGATAAGGTAATAAATTCTAACGCAGTTTGGCTAATTTCTCTGGAAAAATAGCGGACGAATGAGCAGGAACATTTTAGTAAAGAGTAATATACCGCCCTCTATCTCGAAAACGATTCAACTTATAAAAAAATTCATGAAACAAAAGTCCTAGGGAATTTAATTCTCTACAATTTTGATGATAAATACAAACAGCTAAAAGCCCATAGGAAATGAGATATTTGCGAATCAAATTTTACCAAGATGACTGGGCTTATTTCGATGACATAAAAACCGTTCCTTTTGTTGTATTTATTTTCCCGTTATTTCCCAGTGTCAAAATTGAATCAATCCTTCCGAGTAACGCAGAAATATTAGGATCCCGCATTATTTAATCATTTCCGAATTCAAATAAACTCCAATATTACAATACAGCTCCCGTCCAAAAAAACACAAAATTAAATATAGATCCATTTTCCTCCTTTTTTTTGTTAACAAGAAACAAATTTACTACCTGTCTGTTGTTGATATTCAGTAGCAGTCCCAGTAAGAAATTGAGTTTCCTTTGTTAAGGGATTTTATTGGAATTGCAAAATTCCGTTACAGAAATAGGGAAATAAAAAAAGAGATGGGCCGTGTGTATTTTATAACGCATGCAAAAAATTTTGACAAAACTTTTATATTTATATTCGAATATTGGAAATGATTGATTTGAGTACTTTTTTAAGTTAATCAAAAAACTTTTCTCTAAAGGCGGACCAGAGCACTACATTTGAAGAAAGTGCGAACAATGATGTAGACTTTGTTGTCTTCAGACGCAGTTGAGGATGTTTTTCAAGTCAGTGAAAGCGTCATTTTGCTGCAACTGGAAATGTGAAGAGAGAACTACCCGCACAAGATTGAGTCTGTCATTTTCATTAGCGCTTTTCACCTACTTGGCAGCATTTCATTACAAATCGAGGTTAAAAGTTTTGTTTTCTCATATCCATATACAGGGTGTTTCTAAATTCATGTAAAAAAATTCAGGAGGTGATTGCTCGTATCGAATTAAGATGGATCTTCCTTATAACAAAATTTCCTCAGCTCCCCCTTTCCGAAATGTCACCCTTAAAATGTGGTGACTTAAATTGAGTTTTAATTTTTTTTATTTCAGTAAAGCTAGAAACTTGGAACTTTGTAATTTTCGTGCATTTCCAGCATTTATTATGAATCGCATCACATTTTACATTTTCACCGTTTTCTGCTCAATGTAGGTATTAAAAAAATCTATGAATTATGTTTATTGGAACTTTAGTTCTTTACGTCAGGTTATGTTTGAGCGACCGGGGGTCGCGACGCAAAAGATCTGACCGTTACGTTACGTTACGTAATTTTACGTTGCTTCGTTATGTGCCTTGCTTGCGTGCGTGTGGTCTCTCCCGAGTCTCTCTCTCGTTTACGAAGCAGCGATTCATATGCTTCGGCCGGGAATCGAACCCGGGCCGCCCACCGATGCTATATTGAAATTCTATGCAAAACTGGTATTCGCAGTGCTGGTGATCTACTTGAATTTGTTCGGATAAATTTTTACTATTATTTCCTTAATTTTTTTTGCGCGATTGATCTTTTTTTTTATTCACAGCATCGGTTGTCAGGACGGTAGGTTGTGTTTACTGGTTTCTATGTTTAACACGTCGGTGAGTAATTTACTTACCGTTCAGACGTCGAAAAGTGATTAATAGCATAAAAACAATTTCACCAAAATGCAATAGTATATTATGCAATGAGCACAAAATGAAGCCCAGTTTGTTGCGAATTGCATACTATACTTTTTTATGACAACACATCGTTCATTTATAAAAAACAACTATGAAATTACTCGTTACCTTTAACTTTGACACAAACGATCTGCTGACATTTCATCAATTTGTCGATAGACGTCACAATTTGACAAGCCGTAGTCGTCATGATTTCAGAGTGAATCTAGACCTAATTCGAAATATTCCATTTCGCATTTGTTGCTTAGTAACTTGCCTAGCAGCCGATTCAAAAATGAAATTCTGTACAAAATGTGCTTCTTTATGATTAAAGTTATAGTTATAAAATTAACATTTATCGAGGTTGTCGTAGAAAAAATATATTTTAAACTGATAGAGAAGTATGAATGTCACTTTTGACATTTCGTTCATTTCGAAGAGATTCAAATTATTTTATTCGGAATTCATTTTAATACGATCGCGCAAAAAATGGTATAAGCATCTCGAACGTTAAGGGTAATCACAACGTTTGCATGTAGATTCCTCTCGTAAAATTGGACAAAATGATATGAGGATTAAGGGGTCTAGCACATTTACTTTTCGAAATACAGGGTGTTGAAATTTTGAAAACTTGAATGTTTTAATTCGATAACTTTAAAATGGATGGATAAATTGATTTGACATTTGGCAGGTTGTTTTTAAATGTAAAAGGGCATATTTTGATAGAAAAAGTAGTTTGTGCAACTAGTGTAGATATGATGGCCATATCGCACGAGGATGAAGTTTGAGCACGACGCCGTAGGTGGAGTGCTCAATCGTTCAAGTGCGATATGGACAATCCACACGAGTCAAACAGCATATTTTTTCTACGACCCACAAAAAACCCGTGGGTTTTATTAAGTGGGTTTTACCTGAGAAAACCCAGTGGTCTTTTTTGGGTTACCCACTGCTTGGTCTATAATGAAAATGTGATTTGTAACACTGTTTACAGATGAGTCACGGTTTTGACGGTTTTCCTACAAATCGAAAAGCAGCGCTTGAAGTTTTTGGTCCGAAATACTGTCACACTCTATATAAGTACTTGTCAGGTCAAGTACCGCATATTTTGCAGAATCAGCGACAGGTTAACCAATATTTTAAAATAAAAAATTCAATAGAGAAATTGTTGATACATAAACCGCAATATTTACAGAGTTGATGTTTTCATTTCTGTTTTATTTCGTTTCGAGTAATTTCTATAAACTCATTTTATGTAAAATTCACGGAAACTGTTATGTTTACGGTCTTGAGAATTGCAGATATTTTTAGTGAACTCGTCTTGTTATTGTTTAGGAAAACTAACCAGTCAGCAATTTGCTCGATTACTTGTGTCTGCATGTTTAGACTCTTCAAGTTTCCTATTTGCATACACTACATTTTCAGGTTCCACACTGAAAAAAGTAGAGTTTTTCTGTTATCTATGAAGAGCTAATTATTCTAATCATTCAACTTCCCGACGATCATATACAGGGTAGCGATAAAGTCTGGCACCAAGTCATTTTCTTTGAAAATAATAAACATAGAATTATAAAATTTTAGGGTAATGGAGGGTATTGTATTCTGTTTTTTAAAGGAACTGTCAAAGTTGTGTTACGTCAGAACCTCAATGAACTGCCGCATTCTTGTTTTTTTTTTTTAATGGCAACGTAGGTCGAACGAAATATCAGAGGAAATACTTTGACACTTTAAGGTTTTTTTTGACAGTTTTTGATATACTGGCGTACCAACAATAGCACAAAATACAAGTAAATTAATAAAGCTGCAATTTCACTATTTTTGGAAAGAGGAAGAAATAAGCTTTCCTGTGATATATCATTCGACCTACGTTGCCATTCAAAAGATTCAAAGATGGCGGCAGTACATCGAGTTCTGACGCCACATAACTTTGACAGTTTTTCTATAACACGAAGAATATAATACCGTTCATAACCTCAAAATTTTATAATTATATGTTTATTCCTTTTGAAGAAAATGACTTGGTGCCAGACTTTATCGCTACCCTGTATATGCAGTATGTAAATAAGGTGGGATTGACATGAAATTACATCTAGTACGAAGTCTGCTTTTTGCAAGAGATATTTTGGACATGCTGTATTAAAAAAGGAAGTTTTTCAAGAGAAAATTGGTTTCTCCTTGTACATAAAATCAATTCTATTGTTTCTCTAAGTGACACTCGTATGCAAAGACAAGATAAATTCTATCGTTTAAAGTTCCCTTTTTTCTTAGGGAGATAAATGTATGAAGATAAATTCAATCTCATCAGGGGACAGAATAAGAATCGTATACAAATGGTTTCAGTGGCAAAAAAAAACAAAACAAATGTGGATGAAGAATATCTGTTTGAAAAGCTAATAATGGATTTTTTTTACTACCAGCTGTGAAGTTGACAATTATTGCTTCTTCTAGCCAACCGAGAAGCTGAATTTCTCTATTAGTGGTAAATAATTTCTTCAGGGTACGACTATATTACACATTCGTATTTGTCAATAAAAATTTCAAAAATCATAACAAAATGAAAATTGTAATATGGAAAAGCCAATAAATATTTGTTATAAGACTATTATTTTATTTACTCATCAGTGTACTGTTCTACAATATTTAAGAAAAAACACTTAACACGTTCAAGTCATTTTAAAACTTATGCCACCTACGTCTATGGTAAAATGAATCGTAAAGCGATCCGTTCAAGGTCATCAAAAGCTCTAGCAATTTATGAATGAAATTTATAGGAATTATACTACTGGTTCGTTCTTATACTGTGAATAGATACACCAAGGTGTTGAAGACATTTTTAAACCTTGCAGCTTATTCCGCTCTGGGCAAAGCCCCTCACTAAATAATCTGTACTATTCAACTATATATTTATTCAAGAAATCGTAAGAATTATTTGAGCAGTGTACTCCGGAAGGCTAATAATTCTCAAAATTGACATGTCGATATTGGTGCAGTATTATGCAAACCACCGAGAAATTCGATCCCGTTCTAAGTGGTAGGCATTTGTAGGTCTGTTTCCCGAGTGACTCTGAAATAAATTGGCTTTCACGGGTCAAACGACGACGCCAGTAGATAGTTTCAGGTGATAAATCTTCCCACAAAGCGTCCATCGTCAATCAAGGCACTTTTTCGGTGGAGCTACTTTAAAGAAAATGAAAAAAAAAAGAAGTTGAGCTGAAATATTGAATCCGTTGTTCTTTACTGGATTCTATTACAAAGTGGTTGAAGAGTTGTTTATTCAATCCAGGGATTTATTTACATTCAGAATATACAGAGTGTTACACTTTTTTTTTATGCAATGGAACCAATTGTGGGAGCAAGTATTAATATTAATAATAGTAATAATAATACATTTATTGCTTCTCAAACATGGAGTTTACAGTAAGGGTTGATTCAAAATAAAACGTAATTTTAAGATAATCCATATATATTCAGTAATTATCTTGGCAGATTCATAACTAAAGTTATTCAGAGTGAAAATTAGTGCATTAAAATTATCAAAACTTCATTACTGAATATATTGGACAATCAAATAACAAATGATGGAGGGCTTCGTATTCATTCTTATCACAAACCGTGCATAGTTCTGCCAGGTTAATATTATAGCTATTACCATCAAAAAAGAAACATTTTTATGATTATTGGACATCCCTAATCGTGCAAGAGTGCGAGTGACTTGTATGGGTGGTTTAAGTAACAGGTATTGTTCTACTTGGCCAGTAAACTAAGAAACTAAGATCCATACAGTTTAATTTATTGTATAAATTTTCAAAAAGAGTCTTTCGATTATTTCTTAGTGACTTTAGATCTAGGTTTTCCCAAATATTCAAACCTCCCGCAAGGTCATATAGAGTACGCATTTTAGTAGCCCAATCAAAACGTTCTTCGGAAGAACTTGCAAGTTGTCGCAAGCGAGAAAAACAAAGCTTGGGAAATAAAGTATTTCCCATTAAAAGAATTTTCTCCAACCAATTGATTGCTAACTTGAATATATTATGGGTTAACTTGACCCTACATGTTTCAAGTCTGGAGTATTTCTCGGTAGCAACAATACCCGGAAGCAAGTATTCCATTCACTTGTTGGTAAATTCAAAATAGAGTTTTTGAAAAGCGGTATTCAAAAGAAAACTAATTTCATCACAGATTGTGGTCTTTGAAATGCCCAATTAATCTCCAATTTCACGATACGTGACATGTCGATATTCTTGGACTTACATCGACGTTTTCCTGGGTGGCTGCCATTTTTGGTGGACCTGTTTTTGAAACGTGACTGAAATAATTGATCTGTCCACGTTCAAATTATCCACATACCAACGATAATCGACTGATGAGGTGTTACATTGCCAAAAACACAAATCCAACTTTATAATTCATTTTTATTGACACATCTAGCTGTCTTCAAAAACATTAATTTTGGCATGGTGTAATAGAGAAGAAGGTGTGCTCCCACGGAAGAAGAATTTTCGTCATGTTCTGCGCACCTTCCAAAACGCCGCCATATTGCCAATCATATGTTTAATGTTTAGAATAACTGTCATAACTATAACGTACACAACCAAATCTCACTTGTTGTAGTCGTTCATTTCTGTAATAAAATGTGAGCTCTGAACATTGAGTGAGTGTCTTTATTGTTAAATAAAGATTTTGCCTCTTGTTTTCGTTTCAAATTCAGTTATTAGTCAAGCGTTTGATTTCGCGCGTTATTTTCTGATTGGCTGATTTTTCAATATGGCGGCGTTTTGAAAGTTTTTTTTTGATTGGTCGTGCGCGGTAACACACCTTGTTCTCCATTACACCATGAATTTTGGTACAGCCTTAAGCTAAGTGATCTGGAACTTTCGCCTAAAGTTGATTTTGACATTTGATACTTCTCTTGACAGGCGCCAATCCTCGCATGTTATAAATTGAACGTGTGTGCTGTGGTGAACACCTCAAATAAATCAAAACTTTCATATTCAATTAAGCCACAAAACAGAGACTGTTTTGTGAATTAAGCTTTAATCACTTAATGACATAAATCTTCATTATCATTACTGTAATCTTATTATCGATAAGTTTGAAACTAGGAAATTATGAAACTCTTGGTAGGAATTACGGCTTAAGGGTTTTTTTAAAAGCTTTCGGAATTGATCTAATGGTACGGAAGGCCTAAGCTTTTCTTTTTCCCCTAACAAAAGCCACCCCAAAAATGACACACAAACAAATATCGAAGTTTTCTTTTCTAATTCCTGTTTTACAAATGATGGAAATGCGGGATTAGGCCAGAGGTCGGTCGTAAGATTGATTTGTGGTAATGGAATTTCAACCCAAAAGCAGTAAGATAATTTTTGGATTAAGAGGATATAGAAGGAAAAGGATAATCATAATGTCGGATAGTCAAGCAGCCATTGAAGCATTGAAGCACTTAGCTTTTGTATAATCAGTTCCAAAATGGTGCGAGAATGTCTAGGCAAAGTCAATGAACTAGGCAAGAACAATGTAGTCACTTTTTTGTGCGTCCATGGCCACACTGGAATGGAAAGAATAAACGGTAGATATACTAGCAAAAACGGGAACTGAAGCATGTTTTTGGGGAGCCGGAACCCTCTGGGTATCAGCTCCAATGTAATATTTGAAAGAAATAGGCTAAGCCGGAAAAAAGAGAAGATCTTACCATTGAATAGGGCTTAGACAATCAAATATTCTGCTGGGTGACTTAAACACGTTTAAATTAAATAAATGGACAAGTCAAATTGAAACTGCGCTATGAGTTTTAACAGGGATCCTAACAGAATATTGTCGCCTGAATGGACACTTGAAAAAGCTGAAGATAGTGGAGTATTCTCTGGCAATCAACAGCAATTAAGAATTCTAGGTCACAAACACCTAGGAAACTACTGGAATGAACAGGAACATTTACCTAAGTAAAAGCCTGCAGATATACTAGGCACAAACACCTAGGAGACTACTAGATAGAGCAGGGACATTCACCGTTAAAGCCTGAAGATATACTAGACACAAACAACTAGGAGACTACTAGATAAAGCAGGGACATTTACTTAAGTTAAAGCCTGCAGATATACTAGAATTCCTCCAGAAAATAAGACTAAAGTAGCTACTAGTTTCTGAGACTTTTCTCAGATACTTAGTAGGAGTAAGGGAGTGAAATAGATCTTTTAGGTCTCAGTTATTTTTCCCCCATATACTCATACGGACATACTTTTTTATTCCGTAATAAAGGGATGGATTTTCATTAAAAATAGGTTTGATCTACTGGAGAATTGAGTCACGACAATTGGACTACTCAATAATTTTATATCCTTCTTTTTGGAAAACGCAGGGCTTTCTTTGTGCGAAATGGATCTTGATCTCTTGTAACATGTAACATAAATCTTTTAATTAACGCTCGCCGTCTCATTAGCCACTTTCAATTATAGTTCTGTGGTCTCAAATTCTCCTACTCTGAGAGACAATTGACACTTTTCAACGGCATTCCCCTTCCGAACTGAGCCCAGTTTTTTTCTATTGCCTATTGCCTTCGAAGAAAGACCATTCTCTTTCATTTTGTTATCTTAAAAAAATAATAATAAAAAGAAATAATTTTAAATCATAAATTTTGAGCTCTACGAAGCAATTTGAGGTAATCACTTGACAAAATGAAAGATAATGGAAGATAGGTATTTTCTCGAAGGTAATCGGCAATAGAAAAAAACTAGGCTCGGTTCAAGCGGAAAGCAATGCTGTTGACAAGTGTCAATCGCCTTAGCGGTCAGACTAGGAGAATTTGAGACCACAGAACTGTAATTGGAAGTGTCTAGTGTAACGGCAAGCGGTAATTAAAAGATTTATTCTATAAAATCCAAACAGGTCGATGGATATGTTACACTCTTTATTTCTATGTCTAGTTTTTGAGATACAGGACGTTAAAGTTGAGAATAATGACATGCGGTAAAGTGGAAGCGTGTGGAAAAGTTTAAGTACGCCGAAAAATCTAGCCTTCTGTCTAAAACAACTGTTTGTTACCGATAGTTCTCGAATAAGAGAGACAGCTTATACGAGTTTCTTTCAAAACTTTTTTTATTTCGCTGATATCGACATTGTTCGTAATTTAATTCGAAGTTATTGAACAAGGAGATTTATTCGTCGAGATATAATGGTGATGGGAAGGAACAAAAAGGAAGAAAAATAAACTTTTGTTGGTTACGTTTCTATTTGAATTATTAGAATGTTATTTTGGAAAATGATTGGTTGAGATTTTTGTTCTTTGAACTTATATACGAAAGGAGCCGTTGTCATTTCCTATGGAGAAATTTATACAGTGTGGAACAGACATATGGAATAGATGGCGTGATGGGAAAAACGCTTGGACGTGTCGTTGTATTTTTGAATGTGCATTTTTTCCAAGAAAAAATTATATAGGGTGTGTCATGTGACACTGGCCAATACCACCTTTTTTATTTCAAAAGTGGATCCAAAAATGGTAAAGCGAAACAAAAATTGTTTAATAAAGTTAGGTTAGGTTAGATTTTATTAAGTTGGTATAACTGTAACTGAAAAATACTGTCTAGAAATGTATCTGAATCCGATTCTGTTCTAGAAAACAGCAATTTATCAAAGCTGCTTGGTGTTTTTTTTTTCGATTCATCAACTTTGACAACTCGAAATTTTCATAATTCCCTTGATTCAAAGACTTTTGTGATACGTTATTAATAGATTTAGTAAAAGTTTTATGACGTTAAAAAGTTTGTTCTTTACCTATTTCCTTCAGTTTTCCATTGACGTGTATTGATGGAGAAGTGTTGTAAGTTCAAATCGTACTTCAGTTAGTTTAACACCTGGTAAAAGTTTGTTTTATTGAAAAAGGCTGAAATTCTCGCTTTTTATACCGGATGTCCCAGACCTAACTAATACCTACTCTTGAAAAAATTAATCGAATGTTTTTAAAAGGAAAAAAACTATATAATTTAATTGAAATCTTCAAGATGTTCAAAGTGTCCATTTTGATCTATATATTTTAGCATTTTCGGGGTAATTTCTTAAAATGTTGCCTCGCAATTGTTCCAGAGTCTTTGGAATAGGATTAAAAAAACATCTGCCTTTGATAGTAGACCATATAAAAAGTCTGGAATCGTTAAGTCTGGTGAGTAGGTAGACCACCCACTTGGTCCGACTCTCCCAATCCATCTATGTTTCTGCAAAAAGATACCTATCCATAAGTTCAAAGTGTGGTGGCGCACCATCTTGCTGGAAGTTAACTGAATTTATGATACCATCTTGATCAGGTGGTGGATATAAGTAATTTTGTAACTTGTTTGTGTAGACACCAGTAATTGTAGTTTTTTCAAAAGACAAAAAACGCCACACCAAACGTTCAATTTTGGTGAATCTCTTGTCGTGCATCACCTTTGGATTTCCAGACCCACCAAATGCTACAGTTATATTTTCCTACGACCATCCACCCACCCTAACCAAAAGTACAGTTGCCATTTGCGGAGGCCTTTGATCAATGAGCGTTCAAAATTGACAGTGCTTAAAGAGAACATGACTGCAGATATTTTCATACAAGTTATTAACAATATCTTTCTTTTTTTCCTTTTATATCCAATCTATTAAAGAGACGAAGCAAAAACTCACAAAACCCTCGTCAAACTCTTTTTTCCGCTTTTTTTTTCGTACTCTCTTATTTGTTTTAAAAAGCAGCGGTTAACTCCCGACTTGGAATATTCCTTTTTCCGTCTTGAAAGACGAACGCTCGGTTGCATTTTCTCGACGACCTTCCGCCATATTTTCATTAGCGACACGCGAAATTTTCCAGATTTCCGTCGAACGTGATACAAAGTACCAAAACACAAAAGCAAATGCAAATATTCATCACAGTCGTGGGAAATAATAAGAATTTAATAACTCAGAGGAAGGCGAGAAGGTGCAATCCAGAAAATTTCCTTTATCCTTTGTTTGGTTTGTTCTTCGACGGTATAGGCCAGGTAAAAGTAATCAAGTACAACTGGAAGGGTTCCCAAGTTGATGTATTTATGAATTTCTTGATGATACACTGAACCAAATAAGCTCCCGGACTAAATATTAAAGCTGAAAGCTTCATACGTCAATTATTCTTTATTATTCATGGTAAAATGCTGTTAGACATATCTACACTATCACTAGATATGTTTGGTTGTAGAAAAAATTACTTTCTCCACTCGCTCGACCTACAACACTCACCCAAACTGCCGACAATTATTTTCAAGTTTTCTGCTTTCCCGTTAGAGGGCGTTGCTTACAATAATAACACTACAATCTACTGTATCATTCACTAGCATCATTAATTTCGTTATTTTTATTTTTTTTCTTACCCAAGGACGGATTTAAAAGGTCGCCGTCCGTCCGGGATTGAGGAATACATTTAAAAAGACAAATGGTAGAGATCTAGAATTGAATAGAGCACGTTATACGTATCCCGTCAAGATGATTTTCTTCTCGTAAAAATATTATTTATACATATAACTTGGGACTATGAAGCGTATGAACTTGTCTCTGGAGACCCTTTTCCAAATGCAAACTGACGTATTTATATGAAAGCTTTTACGAGAGGTTGAACATAAACGAAAATTAATTCGAACTTCAGACAATGTTATGGTTACCAACAATCTGAATGTATCATCTTTTTAAGCTGAATTTGTCTCGAAAACAAATAAACTCCATGTACACTGAGTGTGTGTGATGAAAGGTATGTTCCGAGTATTTCAAAGGATAATTCAATGCAATATAATGTACAATTTGGAAAAAAAATAGCCAAGAAAACAAAGCTGACAGTATACAGTGCTTATCAGATAAAAGTATCCACCTTTAATAACTTTTGTA
>CAJUYI010001477.1:0-53282 GCA_910591695.1 Galerucella pusilla
AAGAATATTTTTTTTTGTGAAATGTAAGATAAACTTTTTCTCCATTTATATAAAACTTTTTGGGACACACTGTATATAGAGTTAACGCCCGTTTATAATTATCAATGATTTATTACAAGTTTCAGCCAATTTTTTAGGATCTTAAGCTTAGGACACTGAAATATTGACAAGAAAAAATGTGTTTGCAACACAATTTTTTAATTTCAATATAAGACAACAATGGACACAGAATTTTCATTGTTAACAGCAGCAACTCTTATTAATATAGTAGTAATTAGGAATCATATGTAAAGGCAGGGTCTTTCTCTATATAGTTCAATAAGTCGAAGTACTTGATCATGAGACCACGACATTTTTGATATTTAAAATAGCTCAAACGAAAAACTTTCACAAACACAACCACAATCAGTCTAACCTATAGAAGTGAAGGTCCAATAGGATTACCTAGAATGAAAAAATGGGGTGTCAAACCCATCCACCTGAAGCGCTAGTTGTAATTGAGTCGTCGAAATAGGCAAGACAGCGGAGGCCGAGAAACAGACTAAGGGAAGAAGAATTTCAGCGATCGCAGTGGATGGGTTCAGAACTATTTTATAGCGCTTTTTTTAATGGAAGTTTGTTTATTTGAATGACTAATGCCTGATTTCACTAACCATATCCTGAAGTCAGGTAATACCTAAAACGAATTTAGGGATTCCTAAATGCAATTTACATTTCACCACTCGCTAAGTAATACCTAAGAGTGATGATATTACGTATTTTCCATCACTTTTTGATCAAGTTTTTTCCACTTTTTCATGCTATTTTTGCTATAATTTGTTTCCAGATTTTTCAATACTACAATATAATATAAGTAGAAAATTTCTTGAGGAAATATATGACATCAACTTGATTTTTCAATAAAACAAACATTTTGATGTAATGTCTGTACACTCTTGTTAACACTTACAGTACATAACAGCAACAAATGGCAAAAGGAAGCAATCTATAAACGATAATGGTGACAACAACTATATGACAGCTATGATGAATTTTGAAATCTTTTCTTCTTTTCGTGCTAAAGGCCTTAGCTGCCAGGCATGTTTCGACAACTCAATTGCAACTAGCGCTTCAGGTGGATGGGTGGATGGATTAAACCTCATTTTTGTATTCAAGGTCATCCTATAAACTTTCACTTCTCCAGGTTAGACAGTTTTGTGAACACAACATTCTCACCCCTCAATAAACGATATAATATAAAATCTTTGAATAAACGTTGGTTATGTAGCAGAATCAGTGTCACCACCATCATGAAAAATAACCTCAAAATGAAGTTTACCCCATGTTTGCCCCAAGTTGTCATCTAATTGATAGAAAATAGGACTGGTTCTATGAATATTTTTTAACAATTATAATTGAACAAAAATAGGACAAGTCTCGTCAATTTCAACATTGACTGAATAATTGATGATAAATGTGTATGTATCTATCATTTATTTAGGATCCTACAAAATTGACTATAACTTGTACTAAATTATTGATAATTACAAACGGGCATTAGAGGGAAAAAAGGAGTAATCGAGTCAATTTAAAATTATTGTCGTATTTTTTCGTTAGTGTCAGTCGGGGACCATAATTTGAAGAAACTGAATTGTTTTTGCATAACGGTAGCTGGTGTCGGAATTTTTTCTGCCTATTCAAATTCCCACGGTGTTAAAAGCGGGCATTATTAAATGGAACATACCTACCTTAACATATACAGGGTGCGGCAGATAAACGGTCAATTAGAAATATCTAGAGAACTAAAGGTATCTGAATTATGAAAGTTGGCATGAAGGGGTTTTGAATAATGAGCTATTCAATGAAAATATTGCCGTAACAATTCTACTTCCGGTTATACCGGAAGTCGCACATAACTTTGTAATTTTCAATGGAAGACCCTGTATATTTTTAAATTTTAGGAACATTTACGTTATTCTGAACATTTTTTTTTTATACTTCCCTATACCTATCTTGAACCGTTTTTGAGTTGTGATGTTTTTTATATGAAAATGACACTTTTTTACCACGTACATAAAATTCAATATCCTCTAATGTAATTTGAATAAAAGTTTGAATTTCCTAGGAACTATTTACCACATACCGCTTTATCGTTTACACTGTGAAGTTACCATTCTTATTATACAGGGTGCTGTCAAAATTGGAATAAAAACGGAATCCACAATCTTCGCGTAATTCCTTTTTTTCAAATAGGACACACTGTATGTGATTATTTATTTTAGAAGAATACGTTGTCCACTATCGATATGTATTACTATTTCCTATACCTATCTCCAGCAGTTTTCAAATAAATCAGCTTTATACATTTTTGTCACAAAAAATTAATTTTATTATAGTCTATGTGGTATTAATTTATTGAGTTAAACACTCGGTTAAACATTGAACAATTATACAGATACCATCAAAGATAATAAGGTACTAGCTTGTCAATTCAACAAATGTTCAAAGTGTTGCCCATCAACTTCCAAACATTTATAGACTCTCTTAAGGATGAATTTGGATGAGCTGCAAAATATCCCAGGATGTCTATTTTGTAAATCCTCATTATCGACATGGGTCTTGAGCTTATTATTATTTTGTTAAGAAAATTTAAGGCAAACTATTATTATACCTTTCACACAACGGCATACAACAAGGTGACTATTAAACATCAACAATAACTGTCATTTGTCAGAATATTCCATAGGCGACTTGATACATTAATTTTTTGTGACAAAAATGTATAAAGCTAATTTATTTGAAAACTGCTGGAGATAGGTATAGGAAATAGTAATACATATCGATAGTGGACAACGTATTCTTCTAAAATAAATAATCACATACAGTGTGTCCTATTTGAAAAAAAGGAATTACGCGAAGATTGTGGATTCCGTTTTTATTCCAATTTTGACAGCACCCTGTATAATAAAAAAGGTAACTTTACAGTGTAAACGATAAAGCGGTATGTGGTGAATAGTTCCCAGTATATTCAAACTTTTTTTCGAATTACATTAGAGGATATTGAATTTTATGTACATGGTAAAAAAGTGTCATTTTCATATAAAAAACATCACAACTCAAAAACGGTTCAAAATAGGTATAGGGAAGTATTGACAAAAAATGTTCAAAATAACGTAAATATTCCTAAAATTCAAAAATAGACAGGGTCTTCCATTGAAAATTACAAAGTTATGTGCGACTTCCGGTATAACCGGAAGTAGAATGGTGACGGCAATATTTTCATTGAATAGCTCATTATTCAAAACCCCTTCATGCCAATTTTCATATTTCAGATACCTTTAGTTCTCGAGATATCTCTAATTGACCGTTTATCTGCCGCACCCTGTATATGTAGGTATGTATTTTGGGGTGCCATTCATCAAGACCTAAAAAATCTATCGAGCCCCTCTGTTATATAAAATCAACAGCTACATACTTTACAAATCTCGGGAAAGGACACATTTGTAGATAGTATCATTTTTGAAATATCTGCCGCCAATTCCAATGTTCTTATTATCTACATAGATGTCAAGTCAACTGCAGCAGTCATTACTGTTTGTGATTGCCAGTAGTTCAGGCACCAGGTGCTGCTCATATCTCAATTTTTCAGTCTCCCATAGGTTCTGCTCATATTTTCCACTCTTGATGTCTCATTCTACTTTAGCCTATTTGATGCCTTCTGCGTGGAAAAAATTTGGACATAAAAGAATGTTTCGTTCAGTAGCTATCTCCACAAACACCACTCAATTACGAGAAGGTTTTAAGAAGGTTAAGTCTCGGAAAATGTAATATAGATTCTGAGGACCACAATGAATCCGAAAAATCGCAGTGGAAGAGGTTATATGTATGTATTTTGGAGTATTTTGTGCCCCCTTGCATCTACTTAGTTTTCAAGGAGAGTCTCAGGAACTAGTAGTTCCTTTAGTCCTATTTCCCGGAAGAATTTCAGGATGTCTTCAGGCTTCAACTTAGGTAAATGTTCCTCTTCTATCCAGTAATCTCCTATGTGATGTGCTGCGCTCTAGGATTCTGAAGTGCTGTGCAGTTGGTAAGTATGTGGATGGAGGTTTCTTTTTCCATGCCACAAAATCTGCATTCTTCTTCCTTCACTATTTTAGCCTTTTCAGGTGTCCATTCAGGCAACAATGTCCCGTTAGGATCCCTGTTAAAACTCTTAGCGCAGTTTTACTTTGACTTATGCATTCTTTCGATCTCAGCAGGTTGTAGTCACCACGAAGAGTCTTTGATTGTATAAGCCCTGCTAGATCTCTCCAATGGCCAGGTCTTCTCTTCCTCTTGGCTTTACCTATTTCTTCCAATATTACATTGGGGCTGATTCCGCAAAAGGGTTCAGGCCCCCAGAAAGGTATTTCAGTCCCCCTCTTTGCTAGTTCATCTGCTATTTCATTTCCTTCTATTCCATTGTGTTTTGGAATCCATAGTAAGGTTCTTGCCTAGTTCATTGAATTTGTCCAGGCATTCCCACACCATTTTGGAACTGATTACACAAGAGCTCAGTGCTTTAATGTCTGCTTGACTATCCGACATTGTGATAATCCTTCTGTATCCTTTATCCATATTGAACTGGGCGCACTTTCTTATGGCGTGGATTCCAGCTTGGAAGTGGAAGAGGTTAATGTCCTATTGTAATATTATGATGTTCTTCATTAAACACCGACATAAATTGATTTACTATTCATCTACTCGTCAGAATTCCAGAATAAGTTTAACTTTCAACCCTCTGTTGGTAAATTCCTCAAGTTTTTGTTGAAATCAAAGTCTTTTCAGACTGCATTTCATCAACCAACGTACAAAGAACATTTTCCTTGATAAAAATCTGAGAAGAAGCCCGAAATGTCTCTACATAGACGCATTATCAAGAAAAAAAAAGCACTTTTTGTGGATAATGAGTTTTTTGAAGTGTACAATATGAATACGTTTACCCAAGTTATTCAGTATTCTGAACCGAGTATCAGCAAAAAAGAATGCTAAAGCTGCATTTTTCCCTGTAATTATGTTCTGTACATACAGAAAACCGTTCATCCCTTGAAATTGCCGGCTTTATGAACACACCTCGACGATCCAGTCTGTCTTTTATTATCTTATGAGCACACTGCCCTCAAATTTTCTACGACCGTTCGTTAGAACGGTTATTTAATTCATTTTAGTTAAATGTTTTCACATACATACCTATTATTTCAACTTATTTTCTTGTAGAATTTCAAATATAATAATGATACTGTTTATTTTTCTCAACCTTTCACAAATTATTGAAATTTTCAAATTTAAGAGCATACTCTTCCTCTTCAAAACACTAACACACTTGTGAAATTTGTACAAAAGTCCTGAAGCTATTATTAAATAGAATCAAAGTATTATACTATATTTATACATATGGAAGGGTTGAAGTATAGCCTTGGGTTATTTTCTAGGTGGTATTCACAGGGTTTATCCAACCATAACGTTAACATAAACACATTGATGGCATAAAGAAGCTGAACGATAATAATATAGTTATATGTTCAAAATATACCGATGGCTTTTGACCGCAATAATCACTTAGCCCAAAAAATACCCCCAAATTCACCATATTTTAAAACAGGATTGTTATCCTCTTCAATACCTACCTAGTATTGTATAAAATGAGTCATGTAACAATACCAATCATATAATAAGATCTCTACATAACCTATGGAGGTGGGTTACGGGGCATGACAGGAGTAAGGGTAATTGCATTGTCGATTCTGTAGCCATGGAAGCGGCTGCAATGAAAATTTCAAGACCCAGTTTAGGACGGCCTTACGACTTCGACAATTGCGGAACTAGCCAAACGTTATACCCATGCTCAATCCCTTAAGAGATGGGATGGAATCAAAGGATGTAGTCTTGCCAGGATCACCCTGGGAGACCTTGGGAAGGTGGCGTCGAAGTAATATTTGGCGATGATCAGGAAAACCCTACGTTTAACAGTAGGATTTCTGACTGGCCACTGTCAACTAAGAAAAAACCTGGACACACATCTATGCAGAATATGTGAACAGGAAAATGAAACTGTCAGGCATGTCTTATGCGCGTGTCCGGAGTTATTGTCAATAAAGAGAGTGTGTTCGGTGAGTCTTGACCTACACCTGCCGATAAAAAGAAGATGTCTTCTAGTGACTGGTCCACCTTCCTAGGAGAACAACTCTTCGGTAAGATGTACAATGGGTCAAAGAGATACAGAACCTATGAAATATGAATTTATTGTTGTAGGACTGTTCAATCTATATAATATATTTCATCAAGTCTGCAAACTAAACTCCTTTACAGCCTACTATAAATATACATTATTGAAACAGGGTCTTGTTTCCCAGAAGCAGTTCTAGATCTGCATTTAACATGGTCATTTCTGTGTTAAATTCAATTTTAACTTCAGTTAACAATTCACTGTTTGATAGTGAGTTTAAGTTCGAGAACCAGCGTCTATAATTCCCTACTATCGATTCTGTTAATTTAAAATCTGTTGTATACTATCATGATAATGGTGTTCGGAGCAATTCTAATTGAAATGTATTATAGAATGATGTTCAGCGTTAATTCAAGTTCTCAACTTTGTCGAACACAAGCTTGCTATATTATTGGGTGGAATTGTTGGATGTAACTGATCTATTCATCATTTTCTCCGAGGGAGTATGTGAAAAAGAAGTATTGAGTGAAGTTGATTCGTGAAAGTCTTTTATACACTGAGGGCCGAAATAATAATACATAATAACACATTTATGAAAACAGTTTAGTAACTTTAAAACTTATTATGAATGTGGCCACCATTATTGTTTACCACCTTCTTGAAGTCGTCTGCGCCATAAATTGATAGCTCCATTTATTGCACCCTGTTCGAAATTGTTCCAAACAAACTGCATTCTTTCTTTGAGCTTCTCGATTGTTTCAAATTGTTGTCCGTCATGCAAATTTTGTTCAAAAATTCCCCAAATTGAATAATCAACCGGATTTGATTCTGGGCTGTTAGGTGGCCAGATTTAAAATATTTTTTTCCTGTTTAAAATCAGCTTAACCTCAAATTGTGTATGTGAAGTGAAATACAGCAAGCAAATGAATTTATTTTTAATGATAAAATAAATGCTCATCCAAGTGAACTGGTGTTGATAGCTTATACCTAATACATTCAAGTATAGATTTATATAATTAGCTTTTGATTGCATAAACTAGTTTTTGTTTTTTTCTTCACTCTTTAAAAAGATATGCTTGTTGGTACAGTGGCCATGTTAAATGTAGGTACATTGGTCACTACTTCATTTTTCAAATAAGGACTGGCCACTGTAACTTGCCTAAAAAATTATCATTTAGTACAGTAATGTAAATGTAGATCCCATTTATTGCAGATATTATTTTGAAAAATGCCTCGCCGAAAAGTCACAGCTGGATGTCAAGATTGGAAAAACTGGGTGCTACTTCACGTATCCCGATGTTCCCAAATTAGCCATAGTTCCAGTTAGTGATATTGTACTACATTCATCTCAACCTATAAAAGTAGGCGGCACTATTAGAACAGCAAATGTATTTTCTTTCTCAATCAATGTCTGTTAACTCTTGGACATTAAAAGTTAATAAGTTTAAGTTGCTTTCTGTATAGGTATTTAAGTTGAATTTTTGTAATAGAAATAATTTTTTTATTTTTAAATAAACCATTATTTCAGCAATTCTAGTCTATTTTCAATTTCTTTTCCCAATTCCTAAACAGTAGTGGCCACAGTACCAAACTCTAGTGGCCACTGTACCATCATTGCATGTACAATGGGCACTTTGCAACACATTCTTGCAGCTACAACTTTTTTGATAAAAATAACTTTTCTCAGCTACAGAATGGAATGCTATAGAGGTAAATATAGTAATTGCTGTTTGGCGAAATCAAATTCTATAAAAAAAATTCATTTTGAATTTTATTGATTTTCTTGGAAAAAGGTGGCCACTGTTCCAGACTCTCCCCTACTCCTTTATTCCGGCCAACAGTGTAGATACACCGGACGTAACGTATTTATTTTTCAATTTAGTAGCAATTTGCGTTAAAGTACATTCTTGGCGTGTGTCATCGTTTGTGACGTATATCCGGGCTTTGGGCACAGATTACAATCTTTATAATCTGTGCTTTGGGTATGTCGTTTATTTCATTTGCTATTTTAACATGTAGCTAACCTTAAATTTGATAAATGGAATCATAAGGATCGTATTCAGATAAATTCGGAAAGGCTATATGAAATTAATAATTACCAGCTTCTTTTTCTAACTGAAAATACTTGAGAACTTTCAAAATGCTGATGTTTTTCTGTGTATCTAGGCATATTTTTGTATTATTCGAATGAATATAACAATAAGATTATTATTCAACAACAACAAAGTACAGATCAACGAGAACTGTCAGTGGGGCAGTAGAAAAAGACGTAAAACTCATTGTCAATACCAAAAGCACCTCTGCATTCTATTTTGAATGCTGTAATTAGGGTTAACGTTTGTAATACATTTAAACGGTTTATTATTGTGATAATTTCATTAGGAATAATCACAGACTGGCTTTTTTCCATTTCTTCCAACGTAACGTGTTAAAAGGACATTAACAATCGATGAAGCACACCAAAGAAGGGTATTATATGAACTTTATCAGTGAAGGCTCGACGAATCAGACCATAAGAAGATGTGTTACATAATAATTGAAGTACAGAAGTTCGGAATTGAACTCAATTATAAAACAATTACATACAGAATCCCTAAATCAACACAATGAGATTTTATAGGATACAAAATTACGTATATTCATTCTCTGCAACATAGAAGCTCCGGAACGGTTGTATTTCTCATTTTCTGCGTCCATGGCCGAGTAAGTATTTAAATACCTCCAAATTCTGTATATTGTAGTAATTTGTGGAAACAATTTGCATCGCACTAAACTCATCCATTAAGCAATTTTCCCTGTCGTCCTTATGCTCCCTACTAAGGACTTCGGGCATATCCTGAAAGATGGAAAGGTTATTTGTTATCCCGGGTATCCTTCATCACAAATTAGAATGTTCCGTACATCGGAATGGGATTGAGCTTACACTGAGATAAATGATTGAATTGAAATATTTTTCTCGTGCATCTGGCTCACAGCTCCCGGTCATATATCAGAATCCGTTCAGTGAAAATACGATAAAGACAAATATACTTCGAAGGTGAATGTCACATTGAACAAACTAACATATTCCATTAAAGCTATTTACATAACTAGGATGTAATGAATGTTATGTCAGCCACAAATGTTCGGATGCCAAACGAGCTTCCGAAGACTTTATTACATTAGAGGAATGAGAGGTACAATTTAAATCAAATTTTCAGCATCCTATACATTAACGGATTCTAGTATTTCTCAATTAATCTTTGAGGGAATTTAGATGAAAGTAGGAAGTGTATATTCTCTAAAATAACAAGGACGCGATACATTGGACGAAAGTTAACAAGCGCTGTAGCGGAGATCATCCCATCAAAGCCAGAATCTCATAAATCAGTCAACCGGCCATCAACAACAGAACCACTTAGTCAAATAAACTAAGCATCAGCCAGGACTGGCTCTGTTAATACTCCATTTCAGAATAAACTTAATAACGTTAATGTTTTACAAAGCTCTAGATCTTCACTGAAGATGTTACTATAATGAACAAAGGTATAAAAGCAAATATAAATGATGACTTGAGCTAAAAGCACTTCACTGTATTTATTGTACTGGAAATAATTATCGGTTTTAACAAGGAGTCCTTATTTTTGTTGGAAGTTGTTTTATCCACTTATTTATTATTTACAGTTTCATTCCCCCTACAGGTATAGCTGTGATCTATTATCTGATGGTGTACCAGGTTCTACACAAATGTTTTTCGTTGGAGCCTTGCATTTCTCCAGCTTTCAATTCTCTAGATATCATTTTGAAGGTACTCAAACACAGGCATGCTTGAAGGCTCTTCCCATTGATTATTTTTTCTTCTAATGACTATTCCTTCTAGTCTAACTTATTCAATTAACGTCAACCAGTACTGAAGCTGTTGAAGCAGCCATGACGAGACCTGACTTCAGGTTTGTGATATCAAAGAGTACGTATTTTTGCCTGTTTAGATTTCTTGTCCATCTTGCTCTTTAAAATCTTTGTATGAAGGTTACCTTTGAATTGGTGTTCTTCATCTATTCAGTTCCAAATTTCACCTCTTATGCAATTATTTTCGATTCTTTTCAACGGCCAATTTTCTCTAGAGCCTTATTTAGCGAATAATAAGGAAGCTCCATCATTTGCAAAAGTTTATTCCAGGTTCTGATTGGGAACCTAGCGGATCATACCAACAAAATAAAAAACAAGATCAAAAAACAAATAAAAAAATCAATTCCAATTGCTATGAAGTTAAAAAATGAAGAATAGAGTAATGTGCCAAATAATATTAAATATACCAGAAGTGAATTTAACCAGCAAACAACATTGAGACTAATATTCAGATAATCTATATATCACTCCACGTAATGTGTCAAGTAATTACACAGATGACGTATTTACTGAAGGATTTAGGTCAAGAGTAAGCAGCCTCCATCACAATGAAGTTACGCTGCATTTAAGTGAAATCCCCGTTTTGTATTTACGATTAAACAGACAGCTTGTTGACGAAGTATATAGATTATAATGACCAGTGAAACAAACTAATTACTTTCAATCGAAATTATCATCGATTGAAGCTTTGAAGAATCTATTTATTGATTCATTCACTTGATACAACACAGTGGCGTTCGTTCCAAATCAGCGGTAGCTTATCTTGACTTTCAATAACTGAAACGATGTACACTGTGGGCCGAAATGAAGGGGTACATTTTTTAATTGAAAATATTTTCTTTGTTTTTCGGGCGATTTATTTGGACAGGTCACTAGGAGACATCTCCTTTATATCGGCAGGTGTAGGCCAAGACTCACCGAACACACACTCTCTTATTGACGATAACTCCGGACACTCGCATAAGACATGCTTGACAGTTTCATCTTCCTGTTCACACATCCTGCATAGAGGTGTGTCCACTAGCCCCATAGTATGGAGGTTTTTCCTTAGTTGACAGTGGCCAGTCGGAAATCCTACTGTTGAACGTAGGTTTTTCCTGGTCATCGCCAAATATTTCTTCGGTGCCAGCTTCCCAGGGTCGCCCAGGGTGATCCTGGCAAGACTGCATCCTTTGATTCCATCCCATATCTCAAGGGATTGAGCATGGGTGTAACGTTTGGCTAGTTCCGCAATTGTCGAAGTCGTTAGGCCGTAGGTGTCACTGGCTCCCCTGGCTAAAAAATCGGCAACGCGATTTCCTTTACTCCTGTCGTGTCCTTTAACCCACCTCAGGATAATATTGTTATCTGCCGAGGCGTCAGCTAAATCTTGCTGGCACTCTAGTACTAGCCTCGATATAACACGTTGTCTGTTCAAGGTTAATAGGGCTTGTCTACTATCAGTGCAGTTGGTTATGTTTTTGCCAGAAATTCCTCTTCTGGTTGGTTCTTTTGTGGTAATTGAGATACCAGCCAGTTCTGTTTGAACCACGCTGGTATTGTTTCCCATTCCCCACTTAATCTTTAGGCTCAGCACTCTCGAGTAAACTCCGCATCCTGAGCCTTCCTTCAATTTTGAACCATCTGTATACATGCTTATTGCATTTGTAGCATCTGGCTCTGTGTTCTGTTTTATTTGTATTTTGTAGGGTTTGTTAAACAAAAACCTGGGTTCAATTGCATCATTGGCTGCCTGCAGCAGAGGTAGCGCAGTAAGCGCTTCCTGCCACATGCTTAACCTCGATTGGCCCACTCCTACTTCAGGGTTTACACCAGCCGTGCGCAATCGTACCATGGCCATTAATGCAACCCCATTGACGTACAGGTCCAGAGGGGTCAGACCAGTAATTAGTTCCATTGCTGCGGTTGGTGTTGTTCTCATGGCTCCTGTGATGTTTAAACAAGCCAATCGCTGTATTTGATATAATTTTTGGATGGCCGTTGCTTGTAGAACCTTTGGTCCCCATGCAATTGCTCCATACGTTAACATGGGTCTTATTATTGAAGTGTAGATCAAGGTGACCACACGGGGTGACAGATCCCATGTGCGTCCCACTGTCCTCCGACACTGCTCATAAGCCACATATGCTCTTTTTGCTCTGCTGTGTAGATGAGAGTTCCATGTTAGTTTCCTGTCGAGGGTAATACCAAGATATTTCACCTCTTCAGAAAAGTGTATTTACTTTATTCATTACTGTGATAAACAGCTTTGAAAGTCCACTACAAAGTTTCTATTTCTTCTTTAATTCAATAGAATCAATAAATTCGTAGCTGCTACTCTGTGTATTTCCATCATTTTGCAATAAATTCTTCTCTCATTTTAGCTAGTCGAACTTATTGCATAGAATAACTGAAGTTCTGGAAATAAATAATTCGCTATAATGCTGAAAATAACGTCGGAAAGACGTTTTAATTTCCTTTTGCTTTAGTTGTAATTTCCCGGTAGCTTAAATGTCTTTGTACTTTTTGCAGTTCAATCCTGTTTTGTTCTTCATTTGGATATAGGAGTGTTTGCGTTTCAGATAAAAATTAAGTTGAATTTCAGTTGTTCAGGGCATTATTTTGAAAACAGTTATGTACGGGGTGAATGCCCAAGAATATCATTGTCGTAATAGACCGTCAGCCCGCTGCAAAAAAGCGTGATGATAGTTAAACGTATGCTTCCTTGAGATTCGGTAACTTTACTCATTTTCATTAACAATCAAGCTAAATAAATATTTGCCCGTGGGGGGAACGACAGATAATTTAATTGTTTATTGAAATGGAAAATTGCATTTTGCAATTCTATTTTCACGTATGCCGAGTCACCAAACGTTAGTTTATGAAAAAAAAAATCCATCGCAAAATGATCGGCATACTTGCAGTGTGCGACTTAGGGGTTGGCACACACCCTCAAAAGTGTAATAAATTATAGTATTACTCAATCATATTATCTCGTATGCCCTTTTGCAATTGGCAATTTTTTTGGCCTAAAAAGCACAGATGTCGAAAGTCATACAATAAACGTATGCCGTTTGAAAAATATATAATTTTCAAAATTTTCAATTCTCAAAAAAAAAATTCCAATTGAATGTGAAAATATCATTGCCAATACCCTTCCAATCGATACAGGTGCCAATATACTTAGGCGCGATAGAACAGTATGCCATTCGACATCTGTGCACTTTAGGCCAAAAAATGGCCAATTGCAAAAGGGCATACGTGATAATATGATTTAGTAATAATATGATTTGTTACACTTTTAAGGGTGTGTGCCAGCCCTCAAGTTGCACGCTGCACGTATGCCGATCATTTTGCGATGGATTTTTTTTCATAAACGGCATACGTGAAACTAGCTTTAAGTCTAACAATACTTTGAGATCTATCTTAACAGAAACGAAACCAAAAAATGAAGAACGATCTTCAAAAAATTGCATATATCAGATATCTTGTGAATGCGACAAATTCTATTTAGGTGAAACATCTAGACCATTGAAAGTCCGAATAAGTGAACATGAAAAATATATCAAAGATAGGGAGTTCTTTAAGTCAGGTATTTGTAAACATGCTTGGGAAGAGGGGCATAACATTCAATGGGATTCGACAAAAATAATATTGAAAGAGCCCAATAATAAAAGACGAAAAATCAAAGAAAGTGCTTTAATACAACTAAATGCAGATAAATGTGTAGCTAGTATTTCAGCCGAATATAGTCAAATTTGGATACCAATGTTAGAAAGAGAAATTTCCAATAATCAATAACTTGCGTTATCAGGATAGCATGATAAGTTTTCATCCAGGTTTTCTTATGATTTATCATTGAAATAGTTGTTAATCGATACACACTTCAATACACAAAATCACCAAACTGAGTTATACATGTTTTGAAAACAAAAATGACCATACACAAAAAAGTAACAACAAACGCGTTTTATCAACAACATTTCCAAAATAAGCTATAGAAAAAGCGCTATCCCAATAAAAACCGTTCCTGGAACGTGCACTTCACTGGATTCCATTCCTAGTAGACTATCATATCGTTAGAATGTCATAAAAATGAAATATTTTATTTCACAATTTACCAGAGGTGTGATCTACTATGAATGGACCTTAATAAAATTTGACAACAAAGTTTTGTAGTCTTAAACTTCAAAATATTATTGATCGTCTAGTTGTCATATTTTTCTGTTGTGTCAGATAGGGACCAAAAATTATTTTATTAATTTTATTACTAGTTAATCTTGACAACGGTAGCTGGTACGCTACCGAAACGTCGAAATAATGCAATTTTTCATTGCAATAAACAATTGAACTGTCTGTCATTTCCCCCACGGGCAAATATTTATTTCGCTTGATTGTTAATGAAAATGAGCAAAGTCACCGAATCTCAAGGAGGCATACGTTTAACTATCATCGCGCTTTTTTGCAGCGGGCTGATTGTCTATAAGGGGTTAATTTGTAAGAGTATCCGTTTGCCATAGGCGTACTATAGCCTTTTTGAGTGGAGTTCACTCAGTTCTATTTTCTATTCTGCTGGTAGCCGCTTTGTCTATCCTCTTGTTTCTGTATCGTACCAAGAGACAGCGTATGATTGAAGTTTCATAGGGAGTTAATGATTTATTTGCAAAATATTTCAAATCATGAGCGTACAAGGAAGTTCTACACAGGATCAATTTAATTGTAAAAATATCTACATATTATTATGTCATGATGGCCAAATATCATTTTTAAAGGCAAGTTCCATATATCATAGGCGTACAATGAAATTTTGAAAAAGGAGTTTATTTATTAGCGAAAACGTCTATATATCTTGTGCGTACGATTAAATTCATGAAAGGGGTCAATTTGTATTATTATTTATCATGGACCTATTATAGTAAAATTTGTGAATGTCTTCTATTTATTTTGCCGTTTTGTAGAAAAATGCCCCCATCTTCTCTGTGTCCACTTAAGCTCGCACCATTTGGAAACTTTTCTATTATCAATTTCAGAAAAAAAACTTCTGCATGTTCTTGAATCTGGAATACAATCATAGGATATCAATTTTTTCAGTATTAAACGAGGCTTCTCAAAAAATATGAACTTCACTCAGGAGTAAAGTACCTTTAAATTTGACAATATCGACAAATAGTATTGAAAAAAGTTGATCAAAACTGAAAACTACGTTCAAATATACAATTGCATCAAGGTTTTCTGCTTGTTTTATTGTTTCTATTTTCTTAATAACGCAACCATTATGGAGACTAGTCTAGTATCCATGGCTACCATATTTGCGTGAAACTCTAACGCGTTCTGACAGTTACTATCAAACATTTGTAGCTATCAAACATTCAATAGTTCGTCAGAGCATCCTATATTACACGTAACTACAGTAAAATTTGCATCGTTATTGTATCTAGAAATACATATAAGAAAATAATACATTTTTCCAAATAAATAGAAAAGATCGCATATTTGAACTTAGTTTTTAACTCTGATCAACTTTTATTCATAACATTCTTCGATATTGTCAAATTTAAAGGTATTTTACTCTTGAGTAAAGTCTATATTTTTTGAGAAACCTCGTATAATAATAAAAAATAATTGATATCTGATAATTGTATTTTAAACTTTAAAACATGAAGAACTTTTTATGAAGAATATGTTTTTTTCATTAAATTGATAATAAAAAAGTTTCCCTTATGATGCGAACTTAGGTGGACACAGTGTAGGTATACATTAGGTACATCATTCAGATTTTTGGTTCGAGAACTTTTCACATCAAAGAATCAATTCTGTATGCACTCGTGAGTGGAAGCCAAAGCCTGAAAGTAACTTCAATTAAACGCTGCAGTTGCCTGAAAACTTTCAAGTCAATTCGGGCATTATTGAAGTTATAATTCAATTCATAATTCATCGACTTCTTGTTCATACAAATTCAAATTGAATATACTGTTTCATGTCTTCTCATGTTTCTGATGTAATCAGTTCATTTCAATAGAAATTTGAACTTTTCATTTATCTCTTCAGCTCAAGTGTGCTCACCAATCTTAGTTATGTAACGTATAAGTATACATCTACTTTTTTTCGTTCTAATTGCAGCAAGATTTTCTAGCACTGCTAATAAATGGTTTTATGGAATTGTTATTGCATATTCATGAATTTCATATTCTCCGCCGCAAATGTTGTATTAAAATCCACAGTGCATAAAGTTTGTTAAATTTAACTCATCAGTATTTCCGTTGGATTCGTTTTAACGGATTTTATTCCGAGTACCCACGTTTGAAATAAAAAAAAAACCACACAAATAATAAAAAAAAAAACACACACAGAATTGAACAGATTTGGTGTTTTTAGAAGACTGTTGAAGCAAATTAAAATCTGGAAATATATGACAAGCTGATTAATAGTTTGTCTCAAATCTCTTGAAAACTTTTTAAGTGATTAACAAAAAAACTGAATGTTAATTTCATTCCAAATCGATTGATCCATCGCTTATATTTTTAGGAGGTGCTGTTTTTTCCAATTCGATGACAAACTTGTAATAAAGTAAATGAATAAAACGATTTATAAGAAAGTAACCTATTCAGAGCATCCATAAAACAAGTCATGATCTTGTAACATGCTTATTTATTGTTGCAAGAATTCAGTTTTTATGTTATTCGAGCGAAAGAGAACATAAATGAAGTTAGCTCCATATTGCTTTCAAAATTTAGCAAATTTCCCTGCGGATGTAAGCCCCCAAAGTGATTTCCTTATTATAAAGACCGGTCCGGTTTGCCATATTAAGTTTTATTCCAAAGTTCATAAGACTTAACGTTGGGAATTCATGGAATATGTACGCTCCACTGATTTTTGTCATTATACTTTATAGTTTAATAGATAAATGTACAGGATGTGAAACTAATAACTATTTATGAATAAAGTCACTTTTGAAAAACAAAAATTCACAATTCACATATTTATAATCACCTATAATGCAAATCAAGCGTATATTCGTGAAGTTTCCTACACATCAAACGTCAAACTTCAGGTTGGAGATTAGAACAAGTTTAAATTTACTTTAAATCTAAAGATTTTAGATACTTTTATATCTAAGCATGGTCATGTTGAACTTTTTGGAACTTTAGTTCTTTAAGTCAGGTTATGTTTGAGCGACGCAAAAGATCTGACCGTTACGTTACGTTATCACAATCGCACTGTCACCCAATATAAAAAAATCGTAGCAAACTTGAACTTGGAAAATTCAATTTTTATCGGTCTACGATCTACTGTTGACCTTAGTTGCCGTTTTCAATCGTAGTCCTCAATGAACACAGAAATAAGCAGCGTTATGTTACGTTGCTTCGTTAAGTACCTTGCTTGCGTTCGTGTGTTCTCTCCTGAGTCTCTCTCTCTCTCGTTTACGAAGCAGCGATTCATTTTTTGTTTGTTTACAGCATCGGTTGTCAGGATGGTAGGTTGTGTTTACTGGTTTCTGAGTTTAACACGTTGGTAAGTGATTTACTTACCGTTCAGACGTCGAAAAGTAATAAATAGCATAAAAACAACTTCACCAAGATGCAAAATATATTTTAAACTGATCGAGAAGTATAAATGTCACTTTTGAAATTTCGTTCATTTCGAAGAAATTTTAATTATTTTATTCGGAATTTATTTCATTACGATCGCGCAAAAAATGGTATGAGCATCTGGAACGTTAAGGGTAATTACAACGTTTGCATGTAGATTCCTCTCGTAAAATTGGACAAAATGATATGAGGATTAAGGGGTCTAGCACATTTACTTTTCGAAATACAGGGTGTTGAAATTTTTAAAACTTGAATGATTTTTTTTTTTTTTTATTTACGAATCCGCATCAGCCTCAAGGGCTATTAGCGGTCTGTAGCTATTTATTCTGTTTGTTTAATATTTTGGATACATATAGACATGTCACATGTTTTAAAGTATTTTTAAATTTTATGGTAAAAGTTTGAGATTTGCAGATATTTAATAAGGTTTTTCACATTACTGCTGTTGTTTAAAGTAGTTGAATGATTTAATTCGATAACTTTAAAATGTATGCACAAATTGATTTGACATTTGGCAGGTTGTATTTAAATGTAAAAAGGCATATTTTGATAGAAATAGTAGTTTGTGCAACTAGTGTGGATCATCAATATCGCACAAGGACGAAGAGTGCTCAATCGTTAAAGTGCGATATGGACAATCCACACGAGTCGACAGCTACGACGCACTTAAGAAAAAATCTAGAAAATAAAAATTTCTATAAACTGTAATATAACATCAAATTGAAAATTTAACAATTCAACTTCATGTTTCCACTAATTCTTTTGTGGTAAACGTACAGTTCTTGAATGTCCAATTTGTATAATGCTACGGCTTCCCTTTTTAAATATACGATGCTGTTATAAGTAGATGTTGCCAGTCGGACTCCCTCATGAAGGGTACCGTACCATTATCTATAATAATGAATATTCTGCTAAGTATTTCAAACGTCTACCTGTTTTCGTTATTAATATCAGGCAGAATAATTATTTGAAAATAAAATTAACAACAAAAAAAACTTCTTCACGGGGAATAGAACCCGGGTCTACCGCGTGAGTGTCTGGTTTGCTTACTACTCGACCACCGAGGAATATGCAAATTGTTTATCTATAACGTCAGATGTATTACATAATTTTTGCTTAAAAGGAACCAAAGTTCCTACCGTGTGTCCCGCGACACGTTATACCTTTTTTTTTTATTTTATTGTGTTTTAAAAAATATTCACTGCATAAAAAAAAGTCTCTCCGCCTATGGATATATCAAAGTGAAAGCTTGTATGAATGAGATGCGAATCCAAAGAGTTTTTTCGAACGCAATTCTCTTTTTGTTTAGTATTCTGTGTACGACTAAATATCCACTTGTCTGTTTCATTTTATACAAAATTTTAATTCAATCTTTGAAATAGTTTGAATTCCATTCCCAGTCAAATATTTCATTATTATTGTATGAATTCCGTAAATTATTCACCCTGTGTGATAGTGTACAAAAGAAGGAACATACAGAAGATAAGAAGATTTAAATACCTCCTCCTCAGGAAGAGAAATTCCACCTTAAACATCAAACTCATCATACAGTTAATTTACATGATAATATTTTTGACCTATGGGCGCTAGTTTATACCATCATGAATGCGTCGCAAATCATCTGGAAGGTTGGATATCGACAGTATTATGTTTGTGTAGGTATGTGTGTTTTAAGAGAAAATGTGTGTGAACCGTGTCTGTGTGTCATATATCATGTAAGGCAGAAGGAAGATATGATCTGGAAGGATAATATTGATATAAACCTGTGATAGTATATATTCCATTGCAACTCCAGAAAAAATGCTTTTCCCATTGTTGCGCGATGGGAATAGCTATTTGTACAACAAGCGAGGAAAGTGCTTCTTTTTCTTTCGAAGATGGGGAGGAAATGATAAAATTAGAACTACTCAAAGCCCTCCACGTACTTTAAACTAGAAGGCCATATAGAGGACTCAAAGATTCTGAAATGGAAGTGGAATAACTATAATGGTACAAAAATACCTGTTTAGTCCCTGTGGGCAGTGCCTAGCACAGTCGAAATGAATAATTTGGTTGTTCATCTATGGGTAGAAGACTCCAAATAATATACTTTCTCCACGACTAAATAATAACGCACACAAATATTTTTGCATATTTAGCTGCATAATGGTATAAATTCTTCACACCAGTGAATAATGAAAAAGAATTCGCTCTCGTTAGCCAATCATACATTCTATTATTATCAGAATTCACGCTGAAATGAATTAAAATGAATGAATCAAATCGTCTCTTTTGGAACGTCAAACACCCAATAACGCAAATCGCTTCTGACAGCCAGCGCGTAGTTTGAAACGTCCAAAATAATTATATAATCATAATTTTACGTATTATACCTAGGTATAGTGAAAAAAAAAATGGATAACGGTAGTGATAGTGGAGATTTAAAATATGTACGCCTCCAGAATATAATTTCATTTATAAATTAATGTGAGGGCTTCGATTGAAAATAGTTTTAAAAATAAATATGCTCTATAGCCTAGTGATAAATATGGTTGATTTTGGCGCCGACGATCAGGGTTCGATCCTCATTGGAAGTTTTTTTCAGTCGTGGAGAAAGTATAGTCTTTGACTTGTGGAGAATGGCTATTATTCACTTGGATGATTCCGAAACTCACTTGCTGCGCTCGCTCGTCTTGGAAACTTTATCCGCGTGAATAATAGCCATCATTCTGCACTCGTTGAAGAATATATTATACCTTGACAGATACAGACTTTGAAGCTGGCCAGCATGCAACAGCGGTCTTGCTTTTGTTATAGAGCAGGGGTAGCCCTAGAAAGACCATCCTTCCCTCTCTCTTTCAACATATTTATTGATTTAAAAAGAGTAAGTAACAAAATAATGTCACATTATTCATTATTATATTTCTTGAAAAGACTAATCAGGAGTTATAAAGCATAAAAACACATTCATGTTCAGTGCCTCGGTAGCGCAGTAGGCAGCGCGTAAGTCTCATAATCTTAAGGTCGTGAGTTCGATCCTCACCCGGGGCAAATTTTTTTCATTTTCGGTTTTTGCCCGAAAATAATAATTATTAATTTATATTTACTTTGAACGCTTGTGAACTGCATATATTTTATGTTTATCTAAATTGAACATTTGTTCGATCTAAACTTTTTAATATATCGAAACGAACTGTCACATATTATTAAATTAATAATGATAATAGCCATATTGCGGAGAAGAAAAATTAAAATATATTCCGGAGATCTTTCACAAGTAATTATCCAAGAGACAAAGCTGTTCCCTTGGAGTGTTAAAAAAAGTGTGGTTTATTTTATGAAAAGAAAACGGCACGACGTCCCTAATGTAGTAATACTTCCAGAGTTCGCCCTCGGCGCCTGGATGGAAGGCGTCGGCGTCATTACGCCGGTCCGGAGGATTATCGTCTTCGTTGGGGGATATTTCCAGGGCCGATATTCATGATATAAAGCGATTTAATTTTTCATCGGTTTTGGACGGCTGGTACAGGGTATAGGATAGAATGTACCCACATTAATATGGATTTATGTAGGGTTGTTTTACATTTTTGTGACTTGGAAGGTCCTCGAGCACCGTTGGTTATTTTTTTAACGAATGGTTATTTTAAAAGTGGAAAATTGAGCCAAAAAAAAGTCTCATACGATAGTGGTATTATTTTTTGTCTAACAGTTATTGTTTGCCGAAAAAAAGAGAAGAGGGAAAGATGTTGCACGGCTTAGACAATCAAAGATACCTCTGGGTGACTACAACCTATTGAGATCAAATTAATGCCTAAATCAGAGTGAACTGCACTAAGAGTTTCAACAGGGACGTTGTTGCCTGAAGTCACGTAGCTATAGCTATTACATGGGGAGGGTTTTGGTTTTTTTTCATCTGATAGGTTTAGAAGGGGAAAGCTTTATTGAAGGCGCCGCCTAAGGCAAAAAAAATCGAGTGCCACGACCTAAAGCAAGTTCCAGAAAGTTTTTTTAAAATTATTTGTTTGACTTATCTACATCTAAAAGTATTTTTAAGCATCGTTTTTCGTTTTGCCCCCTACTGCTGAAATGGTTATAACCATGTATATATATTTTTTTAAAGGAGCCGTCCCTTCGCCGGCACCACCTCAGTCTCTTGGGCTTATTGTGGATTCTCCTAACATTCTGACTACAGCCTATTCAGCCAATCCGTTCCCTGTATTAGCTCATACAGGTTCTTTACTTGTTGGTTTTAGAAGTCTTCTGGAGTCATCTGGGGTCTTCCATTCAGTTTTTGCCTCCTGTGGTCCAGCGTCTCACAGTTGCATTATATGTGCAGAGCTGTTTCAGTGTCCTTTTTGCAACTCCTGCATGTGAGGTCTTCGTTATACAGCCCTGTTTTGTTCAGGTGCTTCTTTGTGGGAAAGTATCCCGTAAGAAGCCCCGTTATGGTGCGTAGTTTGTCCCTGCTCATTGAGAGCAGTTCTTTTGCTACTTTTTCTGATGGTTCTTTCATGAATTTCTTCCCATGTGTTTGCCTGGGCGTATTCTTCCAGTTTAATGGATTGTTGTTTTACCCACCCTTTTAACCATGACCTAGTGGAGCATCTGGGGATGCCCACGGATGGTTCGGGTCCGTTCATCAATGTTGACGATCCTGCTCTTGCAAAATCGTCAGCTTTTTCATTGCCAGCGATTCCTTTGTGATCTGGGAGCCATCCAGTGTTACACTGTTCAGAGTCGCCAGTCTTCTAAGTTTTTCGCCGCATTCCCATACCAGCCGAGATGTTACCTGTTATTAATTTGGTAGCACCTATTTTAAAAAGTGATAGATGATTGAAAATTGAAGCTTTTATTAAAACAGAAAATCAATCTCACAAAAGTAAATTTAACCTCTTCAGCTAAATTATTCACAAAATTGTTGAGGAATCTATTTCTATTGCCACATCCCGATGAATACTCATATTGCGGCAGTACACTGATAAAATTATTTATTTGCATTAAAAAAATTTCCTTTTCACTCAAATAAATATTTGTTTCCTATGGTCCAAACTAATATTTATTTGATAAATTTTAAAAAGTTGTTTGCCATGTGTCTCCCTAATTTATTTAAGATAAATAAATATTCTATTATAATCAACTAGTACAAGTCAAAATCAAACAAATAAATATATTTGACCCAATCAGTTACTGAAAAAATGGAACAAATAATTATTTGCTTCAAATCGCATCGAAATAAATATTTATTTAATCTTATTCAACTTGCTGAAAAATGAAACAAAATATTTATTTGGCCAAATCCACTCGGTTTAAAATTCAAAGACATATTTATTTGCTTTAAATGGCATACAAATAAATATTTATTTGATCATACTTTCTAAAGAGAAAATATCAAATCAATATTTATTTACTTTTAACTAAATATTTATTTAACGCTTATCGCCCAATGAAGGATTTAAGCAAATATGTATTTGCTTTAAATGTATTTATAGTGTGTACAAAAAGCAACGTAACTTGCATAAGTAACATTTTCCACTAGGTAGAGGGAGTTATAGTTGAATAATTGGTAAAAAAGACATAGCAACCATGCAATTGCATTGTGTATCGGTTGCTATATATGTATGTACTTGTTTACCAATGCTTTACTCCCTATACCTAGTAGTAAATGTTACATATAAGTTATTTCGATTTCACGAAAAGTTTTTTCAAATAAATCAAGTTATCTGTACAAGTCAATTGGAAATATACTGTGTGACTTATTCTAGAGTAATGGTGCATCCAGTATATATCCAACTAACTTATGCAGATAAATCGATATATTTAAAAAAAACTTCTATTAAAAGCTGTTTTTTTGTATACCTAACAAGTAAATTTCCAGTGTAACTTAGTTTCTTTAATAGTTTGTGTGGTATCAAGGTAAAACTTAAAGTAGAAGAAATTGAAAAAAAATATTTTATCACTGCATTACTTACATAATAATGCATGTAGTACATTGCAAAACTTCTAAAGTCTAATAATATTGAGATCAAAAAAAGTTCACACCATATAAACAAATTTATTCTTGACATATTTTAGATTAAGCACCGAGGAAGCAAAAATGTCATTTCTTTTGAGCCAAATCGTCTTAAGTTTCTTCTGTAACACCCAAAATACAAAAAGTTATATATACCCACAAAAAATAAAAAATTTCAGGTAAAAATGCAGTATATTAAAATCAAAAACCGACCTGTTTCAGGGTTTTTGTAACGACGTAGTTTTGAAAATAGGTATAGGCTGGCCAAAACCTCGTGAGCCACCCATTTTTTATTTAAATAAACCTAATATGAAATTCAAGTGATTTAGATTAAATATTTATGTATTTAATTTTGTGCAGGAAATGTTGAAAATATGACATTGTACTTTCATTTTAAATAAATTTCTTTTTAAATAAATCTAATAAGTGATTTAGATTAAATATTTATGTATTTAATTGTGTACATGAAATGTTCAAAATATGATATTGTACTTTTGTTTCAAATAATTATTTATTTAAATTAAAGCAAGCTAATATGAATTTTAGTGATTTAGATCAAATAATTATTTGTACGGGACGGAAAAAAAGATGGCGCTTAAGAGGCTTAACTGACCGCTTTCGTTATATGATACCTTTGTCTGGATCTTTGTTTATAGATAGATGTTTAGAAAAATAAATTATCTTGACATTAGTTTACCTATTTCTCAACATGGCAAGTTTCAAATTATTTTTACGCTTTAAATAAAAAATGATCAACCAAACTAAGAAAGATACCAGCTAGGTAGGTATTCGACATTTTGATTCAATAGCCATGCCATCGGCTTTCCTTTTTTTAAATTATAAAATTGGCAATAATCATGTTTCCCAAAATTAATTTATGGTAGAATGATGATTCAAATAAAAAATAACGAGCATTAACCTACCTAGAATGTATAAAGGTACAAATTCACTCACCTTCAAATACTTCCCACAAATGAGGTAGATTCCAACCTTCCAACAATAATTTTATATTATCCATTTTATCCACCAACGCACATAAAAACTTTACTTACACTGCAAACTGCACTAACAACAAATTAATGTAATAATTCTTCTCTACAATCTGCAAACATAAAAACTACTTGTTGCTCCTGTCCCTGTCGAATCTTGTCTACACTCTACGCACGCGTAACAGTTATATAGTTTACAGGGAAGAATTATTTAATTCAAAGATAACTGCCCAAATGATAAGTAATTATTTTTAGGATCCAAATATTATATTATTTGACGATGAAACTGCAATGTATTTAACTTCACCCTATAAATCTGTTTGATTATGTTATTTATATTTTTTTGATGCCAATAAATATTTATTTGGCATTAATATTTTGATTGTTTGCTTCTAATTTATTTGCTTCAAAGCCTGCAATATTTGACTCAAATATATATAATTCAAATAAATTTACAAAAAAAAAACAAATAATTCAAGGTATTTTATACAAATACATTTCTGTTGATTTGAATAATGTTTATTTAATACCAATAAATATTGACTCATTTATTTGAAAAAAAACGATCAATTTTATCAGTGTATGTTAATAAAAAATTATTGTACCTTCATTGTATTTTCTATGGGGAGGGGTTTGAACCCCCAAAACCCCCCCTTAATTATATACGTCCCTGGTTGCCTGTATGGGTATCTAAAACAGATCAAAATAGTGGAGGAATACGTAGAAACCCCCATCTACATACTTGCGGATTGCATAGCAATGCATAATCCTCCCAAGTAGTATTTGAACCCAACCCATGAATGAAGAAATACCATACCGGAGGAATGTTTAAGATATCTGCCTTGAAAGGTGAAAAGTGTTCATAGCCCATTTCAGCCTTTTGGTACTACAGAAACAAACATTCTGCAATACTGTTTATCAAAATCTATTTCACTGGAATAATATGAATTTAGGATTATCTGGAAAACTTCCAACAAAAAATCACATTCACACTATAATGAAAGGAGTTTCGTTGCATATTAATAAATCTGTCTGGCGCGTAATTGAATTTGTCAGTTAAAGGCTGACGAGTGTGTTTCCTCTGCCAACCAATCACATATTCTATAAATCACTAGGCAAATGCGAATTCCCTAGCTCTTGATGAGCTCCATATCACCTCTAAATCCTCTATGAATTACACCCTAGTCGTAGACGGGCTCCAGAATGAAAAGTGTCGCGGAGTTGTTTTCCGTTGTCATCTCATTTTGCATATCGTATCGTCAACCAGCGACTACTGCTTGGGAGAATTCAAATCAGGAGCGTATCATTGGATAAACAATGTTACTTATTTCTGTGTTCAAGTTTTCAGAGTGTAAGTATTTTTGAAGTGAAATTCCTTATTTTTCACTCATCTACACCGAGAAAAAGATTTTGTCCAGAGCACTTCAACCACATACTTCACAAAAACAAAATAATTAGTAAAATTGCAAAAACTGATCTAATTTCACATGCAGACTGACGCCAAACGTAAACAGGTGGTGACCGTTACTGAATAATAGGGAAGAGTGGGGTGGGAATTCTTTATTTCAATTGCCACATAATTTGTAGGCTAATGTGATTTCTTACGGGTGAAGAAATATGTGATTTTTTCCCTAGTAACAATAAATGTACAATTATAGTGGAATATTCATTTTTTCGGTATAAAGTAGATCTTATTTGAGGCTAATAATCTATAGGCTTATTTGAAAAATGTAAACTTCTGTCAAAACTCCCAAATGATTTACTATGAATAGGTATTTAATTTGTTTTTTTAAAGTGATGGAATATTATTGAAGATGTTAGGTTTTTTCCTGGATAATAAAAACAATTCTTACCCAAATAGCATTGTTATATTTTATAACAAAATATTATATTATGCTTCGTAGACTTTCATAGTTTCTGAAGAACAATTGTATGAAGGTGTGCATGAAGGACAACAATTTTTTTTAGAAATTACACTCGAACAAATCATTTTCTTACATCAAAATTTCCCAATATTTTCACATTAATATGGCTTCTTAATAATAAACAACCAATGTTAGATTTGAACAAAAGGGGGTCAAACAAATCAGTTTATTTGTCTATAAATAACTCTCCTCCCGGTGCAGATAAATTGGTGGCCCATATAGAAGACACGAAGCTTCTGAAATAGAAGTAGGTACATAACATGGGTGATGGTACAAAGATTCAGTTCAAATGCCTTGGATGTTGAGCACAACCCAAACGTTTGACTGAATGCAAGTATTTGGAAACAATGAAAGGAGATTGAACTTGTGTCGACAGCTCTGCAGGCTTCTGATCAATCTGATTACTCCTAATATCACACAAAACTTTTTAACTTCGACATCATCAACGTTATTGACAGTTTTGACATACAAAATATCTTCTCTCTTTTCCTTGTCGTATTTTCATAATTCTTTTTGTTATTTCTGAGAAATTAAACCGTAATATCAAAAGAACTTCAGCTGTAGCTATAACTTTCCGAATATATCATGAGCCCTAAAGATCCTAGCTCACTGAGTGAAGTGTGGGAGTGAGTAATTTTTATCTCTTGAGGCCGTTCATTTCCGACGGCGCTACTGGAATTAAGCGCTGTTTATGGCATCTCAGAAAAGATTTTTCACACAAGACAAAAAAAAACTTTATTTTGGAATAAAATCTGCCCTTTGTGTGAAGATAAGAGTTAATTGAAACGATAACCAAGCGAGAAAGCTACGAAAGAACACGTGATCATAAACGAAGTTATAAGTAGAGAATCTTTAACAGGATTATAATACTGGGTCTGGCAAATTGGAAATCCAATAATTAGATTAAGTTTGTGGGATTTTATTTTTATTGGAAAATAAATATAGAATAGTAGTCTTTTGTTCTTCGGCAGTTGTCTGATAACTTTCCTTCGTTGAAAACAATCTACAGTGGCTAGTTATCAGAAACTCCAACCGTCACATCACTATAAAGCTAGATGAAAGTTTTCCGCGCCTTCGTAACAATCCTACTGACTCTTAGCCTAGTCCAGACCTATATACATTTGCCGGCATACAGTTAAGGCCCATCCCCAATCAATTTAGTGGCGGCACGCGTGCTGTGACAATGACGTTTAAACGTAAGTATCCTCAATTCAATTTCGTGCTGACATGCGCGCCGACTTGGAAGTGCAAGCTTGCAAGCTGTAAGCCTTTTCGGTGCATTCCGAATTGTGTCATGCGCATTCAATCACGGGAAAATAATTTAGGTACCCTAACCCCATTTTATTCTATTATCTTTGTAAACAAACATGCATTATTTTCTAATATCGTAATTATATTAATTTGTTGTCTTTGATAAGTAGTTATTTACAAGAATAATAGGTTGAACTTTCTAATTACCTCGTTACCTTAAAATAACAATGTAAATGCGCATGTGCGATAAAATTCAGGCAGACTGAATCGACAGGATTGAGGATGGGTATCCGTTTTGCAGCACGCGTGCTGAAGTGCCACTACGCTTTCAGATTGATTGAGGATGTAGCTTTAAACATTTGTATAAATATACCCTATACAAACAGTACGTCACTGTCAAAACGGAAACGACTATTCGCCATTTGCAACCTCCTATTTGGACGCAAACTTATTTGGTAAATGCTCCTTCCTGTTTGTTTTATGTTCTAAGTACTGACTGCGCCAATAATATAATTTGTCTTACCTTTTACGTTTCCACTATCGATGCATTACGATTTGCAAAGTATTTTGGAACTTTTTCTTGGTGAATTTTAAAATAACATATCCCCTCTAAAGTTCCTTTGTATCTAATAACTTGGAAAGCTTTTAAACCTCTTTGACCTTAGGGTAATATTTCATTGGCTGCCAGAAGTTTTACTTTTCTCCGGAATATCTCTTTACAACTTTGGTCAATTCTCATCAATCCATCAATCCTATATTTTCAGTCTTGAATTGTTGACCTTAATCGACTTCCAAGTAGTGAATATTTTTGAGAAATACATAGTGTAACTCCTGATAAACTGATTGTCAAAAAAATTCTTCCCAAAATTAGATAGAATGTGAATCATAACTGAGATACTACACCTTGAATATTCCCAATTATTAATGAAGTTTATTACTGTTAAGAAAAAAAATTTCCCAGATAATTTGAAAGCAGCACAATTTTTAAATGTTGGGTTTGCTCTGTATCTACGTTTCCCATCGTATATATCACACATGATAAATTATCGTTTTTCCATTTATTTGGTGCAGTGAAGTTATTTTTGACCATAACTCACATAATGACTGTACCTGTTTCAGTTGTGTATAACCGATGACATTGTCTCCATAAATTTGTCTAGTTGAGCCGCAAATAAAAAATACGTTGGAAAGAAATGTATTGGACTAGATTCCTGCAAATAAACTGGTGGTCTATATAGAAGACACGAAGCTTTTGGAATGGAAGTAGGTAGATATCATGGGTGATGGTACAAAGATTCAGATCAAGTGCCTGGGCTGTTGAGCCCAACCCAAACGTATAAATGGATGAATCAGCTTTGTACAAATTCAGTGAGTCCTTGAGTTTGTATTTAAGCTAAGTTTACAATTGGTGCTTTTACCACTATTTTTGGCAACTTTATCATGTAACTACACAAAGCCTTCGCTTCATAAGTTCAAACATAAAAAACGTATAATTCAAAACATTAAAGCATGACCCTCAGACCCTCGTAAACTAAATGACTGCAAGATCTTATTGATGTGTCACTCTACAACGCTCTCTCAGTTTCCAATAAAGTTGAGTGTACTTCAAAGTTGCTTCTATCCTATTGTAACCTGGTTGGATATACATGATTGCCAATTACAAGTTTGTAACGATGTAACCTACGTTAGTAAGATTGCTCCTTCAGTTAAAGGACTCAGGATATCGATCCGTTTCTATGAATCGAATAACACAGTTTAAATCAAGTGGTACGTTGATTAACGTGAACATTAATGATTTGGATGATTTATATAATGTATTGAGTAAGTAAGGGAAGTTTTCTTGTGGAAGTGATGAATATATTACAGATTTACTTCCAATAGACCGTTTGAACGGAAAACATCTTGTGTTTGTAACTACCCTTGTCCACCTATCGCTTTTGGGAGAACTAATAATAGAAGCTAACTGTATTTTTAAAAGGGGAAACTGTAACTTAAAGCTTGTAGAGGTGTACCTAAGATTACGGCAACGGTATTATATTTCTTCTCTTTTTCAGGGATATTTGTAACGTAATTTCGTTAATTTGCCAGTTTTGTGTTCAGTTTTTGTTTGGAATTGTATTTCTCAATGTTGTAGCTGTTGTGATAATTCTTTAATTTTCATTTACTGTTTACAGTTCACTGGAAAAAAATTACAGGGTATTGGTCACTAGTTTTATTGGTTTATTCTCAATAATTATTTACATAAATTCACGTTAACCTTTGTTGTATCCTTTATAATAGTTCACTCTCATGTCCGCGTACACGTGCCTATCAATCGTCAGAGTCTTGTAGTCGAGCCTTTAGTTAGCCTTGACAGGCAACACGGTCAATTGTCACTGTAACTAGCATATAGGGATAGAAATGTCGTGTGTCGAATAATGTCATTACATTTTATTCTTTGTTCTATTCATGTTATAATCCGTAATATAGTAATTTTAAAAGTATGTCCAACCGAAGTCAAGTTATTCTGGCATCTCCCCGTTATTAGTTACAACAAAGTGGCGACGAGGATAAAAATTTTAAGTGCCGTCAAGAAGACCAACGAGTTCGTACACATTCACACTCTACTGTAAGTACACGTGCTCTGGTTCTATCTATTTTCAATCGTCAACCGAAAATACGTCCAAACACGTCAAATCATGCAGTCTGAAGAGTTTTTAAAGTCAATATTATCCACAATGGCTGAAGTTTTACGTCAAAACGGGGAAATGCTCCAGGCCATAAAGTCAAATCAGCCAACTCAGCCCAACGTCAATGTAGTATCAAATTTCGAATATTTCGACGGCAGTAAAGAAACGTTTCGTCAATACCGTAAGCGCCTAGAAAATTGGTTCGATTTAAAGGGAATCAAGGACAATAAAGAACTCTGGGTGAGAGAATTGCTACTTCACATAGGTCCTCAACTACACACCGTGCTGTGTTCACTAACGGCACCGGCGGATCCAAGTTCCATGACCTACGACACCCTTGTCAAGCTGTTGGAAGATCATTTGTGTCCAGTTCCAAACATAATCGTGCAACAACATCGCTTTTTGTCAAGAAACCAAAAAGAAGGGGAGACGATTAGCCAATATTCAGCTGAACTACGTCAACTAGCGTCTACCTGTAAGTTCGAGTGTCAATGTGAAAGAAACGTCGCGAATCCGTTCCTACGAGCTCAGTTCATCCGTGGACTAAAAGACAATGGAATCCGGGAAAAACTATTACAATTAGCCGATGCAACATACGAAAGAGTGGTCGAATCGGCAGTAGCGTATGAAGCGTCAAAAATCGATTGTCGAGAAATGTCAAATACATCCGTCAATACTGTGGTCGATACAGACGTCAATCAGATTTCACGTGCGCGCTCGCGTTTTGAAAACAGACAAACGACGTCCCGTTCCCAACGTTTCCGTCAAAGTGATCGATCTCCATCACATACACGTCAAAATTCGCGAATAAACTTTAAAGCGCTTGGAATCGAACAGAACTGTCTTCGATGTGGCAAAACAAACCATAAGTCGAACAATTGTCGAGTGCCGCGCGAAAAATTGCGTTGTAGTGCCTGTTCAAAAACTGGTCACGTCAAAAGTGTTTGTTTGTCGTACCTGATGAAGAGACAAGATGAGTCTCATGTCAAAAATGTCGAATTGGATCCTGAAGACATAGCTGAATCAAACTTTTTAGATGACCTTGTTGGTGTGAATAAAATATATGACATTTTCTCGTCCAACCTGGAAATTTCAACCAATGATGCTGCAAAATTCTTCACGTCAGTACGTCTGAACTCAGAACATGATCAACAATTCGAAGTTGATTCAGGATCAGCGTTCACCTTACTTCCACGCCGTGACTTTGAGAAGTTGAATTTCAAAGGTGATGTCAAACAAACTGATGTACGATTTCGCTCATACACCCATGGTATTTTCAAACCTCTTGGTTACGCTATTGTTCCTGTCAAGTACGAGGGCCACACGTCAAATGAATTATTGTTTGTGGTACCTGACCATCTCAGTCCGATTTTAGGCAGAGTATGGATACGACGATTAAATGTTGATCTCAAACGTCTAGATATGTCTAAAGTCAATCCTATATTCGTCAAATCTATCAATTCTGTAGATATAACCCCCGAGTCAATTATGGAAGAGTTTGCCGATATTTTTGAACAAAAAGTGGGATGTATTCCAAACTTTACTTGCTCATTGAAATTGAAAAGCAATGCAAAACCTGTATTTTTAAAAGCCAGAGATGTTCCTTTCGCACTTCGCGATGCAGTCGATAAAGAATTGGATGAATTAATCGCAAACGACATAATATACCAAGTGAATCATTCGGATTGGGGTTCACCGTTGGTTCCAATTCCTAAAGCACATGGGAAAGTCCGCTTAGCAGTCGATTATAAGGTAGCTGTCAACAAACAACTGCACGATGCACATTTTCCGATTCCACGAATCGATGAAGTGGTCAACAACCTGCATGATGCCAGCGTATTTTGTACACTCGACATGTACAAAGCCTACCTCCACGTTCAAGTTGATAAAGAAAGTCAAATGATCCAGGCAATGTCAACACACAGAGGAGTCTTCGCCATGAAACGTCTAAGCTTTGGTATAAAGCCTGCACCATCTGAATTCCATCGAATTCTACATCAAATATTGTCCGGATTGAAAGGTACAACCGCATACTTCGACGATGTCATTATCTACGGATCAAATAAAGAAGAGTGTCTGTCAAACCTTATCAGCTGTCTAAATCGTCTACGTCAATATGACCTACATCTCAACCGTGAAAAATGTCAATTTTTCAAGACATCAATCACGTACCTTGGATACGTGATCGAACACAACAGCATCAAGAAATGTCCTGAGAAAGTGAGAGCAATCATAGATGCTCCACAGCCACGTGATACTGCAGACGTAAGAAGATTTTTGGGAATGGCTACTTACTACGCTAAGTTCATTCCAGATCTTTCATCTCTGACATATCCTCTAAGATGCCTGCTCCGCAAGAAGTCAAAGTTCAAATGGTCGAAATCATGTCAAGAATCGTTCCTTCGCTTGAAGAGAGAGATCGCTAGCGATCGCGTTTTAATGCCGTTCAACCCAGATTTACCAGTTGTACTCACCTGCGATGCCAGCCCTGTTGGAAAGATAGGGTTCTTGTGAAAATGTTCTCCTGTGGGAAGGAGACATGGAAGTCAGGAGTTATTTTAGAGACATTTGGGAGACTACACTACAGAGTGAAGTTGGATGATGGCTATGCACTAAAACGCCACGTCGACCAGCTTCGCCAATCAGAAGTCACACGTCGAGTTTCCTTCGCAAGTCCACCAAAAGATTACTCTCCAGCTCGTGTTAGACCAGTAGCTGATTTCTCTTCGCCGACATGGAATCCGACGGTAACCGTCATTCCTACGCAACCCAATATCGTTCAACAACGTAATGAAGTCATGCCCATTAGGGAAGTCAGGCCTCCAGAGAATGTTGCAGCCCCAGAGCCGCAAGAGAATGTTGCATCTCCACAGCCGCAAGGAAAGGTTGCAGCCTTAGAGCCGCCCCCTGCAATGTCAGCAGACGTTGTCACTCCGCAACCAGTGCCTGATGTGGTGAACCGTCCACAGCGTATGCGTCGTCTACCTACATACTTGGGCGACTATGTTCAATGACTTTATTTCATTTTAATTTCAAATAGTGTGGGAGATTGTTGTATCCTTTATAATAGTTCACTCTCATGTCCGCGTACACGTGCCTATCAATCGTCAGAGTCTTGTAGTCGAGCCTTTAGTTAGCCTTGACAGGCAACACGGTCAATTGTCACTGTAACTAGCATATAGGGATAGAAATGTCGTGTGTCGAATAATGTCATTACATTTTATTCTTTGTTCTATTCATGTTATAATCCGTAATATAGTAATTTTAAAAGTATGTCCAACCGAAGTCAAGTTATTCTGGCATCTCCCCGTTATTAGTTACAACAACCTTATATTCCAATAATTTTGTCTTTTGTCCCATTAATTTCCACGAAGAAGAGTTAATATCTTGAGTTATGACCACAACAATAATATTGTTACCCAAAAGTTTCCCTCTATTCGTGGTTATTATTATTTATTATTGCAACAATGGTACAAATTCTATTCCCGCAAAGACCAATAAATATTTCATGACTTTGAAAACAGCGAACAAACGACAAGTGCTCTACATTAAAGTTCTGTTTCGTATACAACACTTGAAGAAAGTTACAATGTTAGAGTTCAGTAAATATAATATGTTGATTTGGTCGAGTTACTATGATTAAGATGTGCTTAAACCTTGTTCAGATAAACATTGTTGATTTTTGGTTCATTTTATTCACCAATTTCTCAATTCTCAATTCGTTACTAGGACCCAAAATTCTTTTACGACTACAGAATGGGTAGTAATTTCTTAAAATGTTTTATTCATCCGACATCTCGTATTGTGAACGTCGCGAACAACTTTCAAGGCGACCCGATGTAATTTCGTGAATTAAAACTTCCGTGAATGAGGAGGAATGATTCCTTGTCAAGTTTCCTACTCTGGAGATTTTTGTGTTTGCTTTGAGCACTCAAATCTTCTTCTTAATGGAATTCGAATCAAGCTTTTAAAAGTTTGCTTTCAGGTTATGTACGGTGATAAGACAATAGCAATACTAAAGCATACATCTGGGGGAAAATTTACTCTATTTTGTAATAAGTGAGAGTACAATTCAAAGAGTGAATCTACAGATGAGATGAGAGCGAACGATTTTATTTACGTATGTGTATAATTGTTCAATCATTGCCACCTAGCGACCTTTGAAACGACTGGAATGAGACGATGATATTAGGTCTGTTCGTAAAGCAGTCACAAACGGTTGGAAACTGGACGACTCATGCGCAGTGAATAAAAATCGTCGTCAAAAAGACTCTGCGCATGAGTCGTCCAGTTACCAACCGTTTGTGACTGCTCTATGAACAGACCTATTATCACAGTATAGGAACGAACCAGTATGTTGTCTCGTGACGTCACACTCCCGAGTTCTCTGTGACCTACAACGTCGTTCGGATGAGTAACTCATCCGGCGGCCAGTGCTGTGCTGTGATCAAACCAAAGTGCAAGTGGTGAATTTGCGAATAAATTTATTTATTATACTTGGCTTATATTTTTACGGTTTTTCCGACATAATAATAATTAATTTGTTGATATGTATTTAATAAGAAATGTTTCTTTATGTTGCCTTTTGGGGTCTTTTCCTAGTAGAAAAAATAGTGTACCTAACACGTGCGTAGAGTGACTTTTCCGCACGCTATTGCTGGCTGTCGTTCGGTCATCTGCAATAGCGTACGGAAAAGTAACACTTTCCGCACTAGTTATGTAAACTACTATTTCCTAACAAGTGCGGAAAGTGATACTTTCCGCACGCGACTGCAGTTGACCCGAACGACGCGAAGCGGGAAATACACTTCACGCACGAGTTAGGAACATTATTTTTTCTACGACCGTATATACAAAAAAGTATACCAACTCATTTTTCAAAAGTTATTTTATTTCAACATACATTTACAAAACTTCAACCAAAAACCATTAATTACAATAAATATTAATATTAAAAACACAATTTGTTGCATTCTGTAAATTACTCAATAATGCCGGTCCAGTGGAGTTATTTGGTGTTAACTGGTAGGTAGATGACGTCGATGTCGATGTTGTCAAGTCATTTGAAGATAGAAGAGTTTCATTTGATATATTTTTTTTACATCAAACCCGGGTGGTTTGATAGTTGTTTTGTGACACTACTTTAAAGAATGTACAGGGTTATATCAAAATATCTTCATTATTTTATATTTTCAAAAATTCAAAAATGCAACAAAAAGCTAGAAAAGGTGTAGATTTTATATGATGGACTATTTCGTAAATATTTATTCACCTGTTGTAACAATAGTTATAACTTCCGAAGTGAAAAACTATCTAATAAGGTCAAAATTTGCATAATTTTACTTTCCCACACTAGTTCAGGGAACTGACACTTTCAAAACTAAAATGCGTGCAGGAAAGTGGGTTAAAACGCACGGTCGTAGAAAAAATAGTTTCCAGCAGCTCCTAAGCGTATGCAAGTTTGTACTACATATTTCAATCACCCAGTAAAATAGAAGTAATTGTACATAATATTATCTTACACAAAATATAAAAATAAATCTTGCCAGACATGAAAAACTCCATGATTTATGTTTCTTTAAAAAAAGCAAAAACCTTCATCTCGACATTGGGCTAGCATGATAATGAACACTTAGATGTGGAATAAAATAGAAAACCCTCAAGTTTCACGGACCATATATTTCAATTTAAATTCACTATGCTTAGCAGAGACTAGAATTTTTTTGTTATGCCGTTTAAGAAACTGAATTTGCTGTAATTTTTTGTATCTTCAACAGGATCGGACGGAACGGGCTTGTTGAAATTTCCTAGTGCAACCTACGGGCCTGTGTACGAAATTTTTACCGAGCCCTGTTTATAATTCAAGAATAACAAGAATAATATTTTGATAATTTAACAAAACAATTCACAGGTTTTCTTCTATCGGCAGTCCCCTAAGACTGCGCCACTTTTTTTTATTGCTGCCCTATTTTACCTATTTAAAGCACGCCTCTGCTGCTGCGACTCGCTTTCAAGACCTTTTCATCCATTCATACTTCAATATACTGAAACTTTCGGAAAAATAAATGATACTCTGCTGGTATTAAACTGTTTTTATGTTACACTCATTGGGCCAGTTCTGCACTGTTTTCGTAGCGTTAAAGTAATTTCTGCTTCTCATAACGATTCGGTGGAAAACTTTGGGTGAAATTTTAAACTTTTCAGCGATTCTGTCCCGACAGTCATCTAAACAGTATAACATTAAAACCCATGTGAAAATTTGCATTTTATTACAAAGTTCTCGCATCGCAAATGTTATGCACCAGCACGTGCTGAGAATCTTTCGGAATATATATATTTTTGTATACGTCCACTGAGATAGCATGCGACGTTTTTTTTTATATAAAATAGCCTGTATACATAGATGCATTGAAGGGCGAACGAAAAAGCTCCGTATGCTCAGTGGATGGCGTCGAAAAATTTCAAGAAAATGTGCAGCTTGGTGGAGTGGCTGTGAGACTTTCCTCACAAGCCTTGTATACTGTGACAAGTTCATCAGAAGCCGTGAAAGGAATACAGTCGAAAACATTCGTTATTGCCACGTTTAACTATGAAAAAGCTAAAGTGCTAAATATGTAGTGATAAGAATTAGAAAGGGGAATTTTTATTATCAACAATATGATTAAACGTTAATTCTTTAATGAGCTCATTTCCTTGGATTTTTTCTATTAACATTACGTGTTATCAAAGGGATTTCTACACCTCTCAGCTTCAAATTATTCAATATTGTTATAAGCAAATATCAAACTTCCATAAATTAATCGGAATGTCAACTTTCCTTCCTTATTCACTCGTGTACTGTTCTCAAGCACCTCCAAGTGTTGCTCTGGCTTTGAATCGGCACTAACGTAAATTGGTCGACACTGAATTTATCGAAGTAATAATTTTGAAGGCGACTGTTGCAGCCCCCAGTTCGACGGTGTTGAGAAACTAAAAAATGGGGAGCTTTATCCAATTCTCTACTCATTTCAAGAAACAGCTACACAACCGGAATTATTTTTAGATCAAAACGTTCAGATATGTTGAAGTACATATACCCAGATAACTTTATACGAATCAAGTATTGATAAATCAAAAAAAGTATATTGAATTCAACAAAAAAAACAACATCTTGAAATGTTATAGGTGAGGTGACGTACCTCTTTGAGCTTCCACTGCAACTCGCAAGACTCTAATTATTATCCTCTCATATTGCACCAAACAAATCCAGTTCACACACAAATCCAGTTCAGACAGGCGAGCTACAGAAGCATTTTTCAAGCATTCAAAAGCATCCACCTACCCCACAAAAATATTGCAATATGCACAGACTCCCTTTCCTCCATTCAGTCAATCAAGTCAATCTTCACTGACCACCCAATTGTCCAGAATATACACGACATCTATCAAACTCTCGTTGCTCAGAATATAACAGTCTCTCTCATCTGGCTTCCATCTCACATCGGCATTGATGGTAACGAATCTGCGGACCGCCACGCGAAAGATGCTACCACTAACAACGACCCAACACACATTGTCCAACTCGCAACCGACCTGAAGATCCACTTCAAAAACGCTACACAAGATTCTTGGCGACACCTGTGGCGCAGTAGCACGACAGCACTTCATGATATCCATCCATCCACTTCTCCTCTCTCCCTCTATCGTAATCAAGAAAGTCTTACAGTTCCTGAAACCTATACTGTAAAATCTGAGTTAAATATTTGTAATAATTATGTAAATATCTGTATTTATTTTTTCTGTGCCAATGACCAGCGCTGTCGAGGCACATTAAGCTAAAATAAATAAAAAAATCCAATTCATTTTTTGTTTCTAGAGCTTGTTTTTCGAACTATCAGATAAATCCAACCGTACCGTATACCACGCTGCGCTGGAGTAAATGCAGCGATCTATCCTGTTATGATCATGGCTTAGTTCTAGCATTGACTAATAAATAGCTATTTATGCTATTTATTAGTCAATGGTTCTAGACACTCAAGAGAGAGAAGTGAGCAGCGCGGATGTGTGAAAGATCTTACAGAGCACGTTCGTACTCTGCTCTACCGTCCTATACCAGCTATTCTACTGGTTGACTTCAATTACGCTCAGCCCGCGCTTGGTTTGTTATTTAGGCTGTGGCTTGCACACGCAGTTTTTTTTATCATTATTACAACGCAAATGCAGTGACTAATGTTACCAATATAATGGGACAGAATTTCCAACGATTCAACTTGAAATAATAATTAATATTGCACTAATTGCATTTTCTGAATTCAACAACTGAAGTTGTTGCTATTTTTTACTGTTTGAACCTTGAATTGTTCCAAAAAGTATTTAACTTTAAATTGTTCAACCTTACAATCGATTTTTCAACAGCACTGTTACCAATAATTTATTGAATATAAATAGCTCTTCTCAACCCATCGATCATTAGAACGAATAACAAACTTTATATTCCTTCAAATGAGAAAATAACACTCAGTGCAAATAGAATTCCAGGGTGAATACCGAATATTGACATATAATTATGTACCCGAACTATTTTCAAAAAAATGTGGTGGCTTTTTCTGATATTTCATCGATTTATGTCGTTAATGCCGAACGAAAATTTAAAATTAGTCTACGTTTACGTCAGAAAGTTTCTCGGTCTTAGAAACCATCTCCGGTGTACGTGAATAGAGGCCGCTCACATCAGCACGTTTTCGTAATAACCTTTATCGGGAAATGTGGTAGTGAGTATGACATTAAGTTTCCAGTGAAGTCGTGGAATCTGACAACTTGGAACAACGTACGCAAGAATAAGAGATTATGAGGGAAATACACCACCATATACAGTGCTATTCATAAGTCCCCTCCCCTCATCGTATCTTTTGAACGGCTACACTCACATTAATGAAATTTGGAGGTTGAAAATAAAGTATACACGAATAGTAGCAGGTGACGTAATAGTAATAGATGACGTCACAGTGGCACTCTGGCCAATAATTTTAAATAGGACCTTATGGCAAGGGATATCTCGTTTGAAAGGCATTGACATTGGCTACATAGCCATATTAATTTTGTTTAGGCTTAAACCTTAACTGGCGTGGTGAAAATTTTGTGCGTACACACCGTCCTGACGTCCCTGGGACCACATAACTAATAGCTAGAAAAAAATAGTGTATTCAACAAAAATGGTATTTTTAATATTTTTGTACTTTATTCAACATATTGTTATTAATATTTTGTTAAAATATTTGTTAATTAAAAATAAATGTAGCGTAATAAAAAATAACTTTATTTGCTAATAATGTAAACAAAAATTTACAAAGCTGGAAGCCAACGCTCGTAAATCATTTAAGAAAAAAAAATTGATTCAAAACAGAAAAAGTATAGTCTCTTTAAATATTAATAAGCATAAAAAAATATATATATTTAAAATTAAACTCTTACAAAAGAAATGTGCAAGGGTCCATGAACGTTTATAGTTCTTCACCAGTGGCACATCCTACACACATTCTTTTGCTACATTCTAGACATATTGGTCGTTTGCATGGAAAACATAGGTGAGCGGTCTTTCTTCTTTTTTTTGCTGGACATATAGAGCATGTTTTTCTTTGTCCTCGATCTAGTTTATCGGATTGATCAGCTTCAGCAATTTGTTACGTACATGCCTTCGTGAGGTCCCGGGGACCACGATCACACTGTCACGTAAAAACAGAAAATAACAACGCACCAACAATAACGACCTGTGGTCAAGGGCATACTAATAAGAAGGTACTGAGATGCACAGCTCGAAATTTCAAGTAGTGGTGGGGGTGCATACCAAAATGTATCAGCTTCGGTCCCAGGGACGTCACATCGCCAGTTAAGGGTTAAACCAATATTGACGGATGAATAAAATTAATACCAAAATTATTGAAATTATTTTTTTAAATTTAATTAATCAAATATCAACAATGGATTCCGTCTACTCCCTGACAGTAATACATCCTATTAGTAAACTCTTCATCGTACATGTTCGGAAGTGTCAGCTGGAATTGTATTGCATTCTTCAATAATTCTTCCTCTCAAAACGCCAATGCTATCTGGTGCCATAGTATAAACCTTGGATTTCAAGTACCCCCATGAAAAAAATCCAATGGTGTCAGATCTGATGACCGATGACCGACCCAACCATTCTATAGGACCTCGCCGGCCTACCTCGATAGTTTTCATCCAGGTAACGTCTTACTGCACCATAATAATGTGGAGGAGCACTATCTTGTTGGAATGTTATTTCTAGATGGCCGAATTTATCTGGATTATCTTCCGGAATTTTAAGAATCAACGGCTCAATTGCATTTTGTAACATCTTCAGATACACTTTACCGCTTAAATTTGAATTTGGGAAGACAGGACCAACTATGTGGTTTCCCAAAATACCTGCCCAAACATTGACTTTTTCTGGAAATTGGGTATGTTGTTCACGAAAGGTGTGAGGATTTGTGTCACTCCAATACCTTACATTTTGTGTATTCACATTTCCATTGAGGCAAAAAGTACTTTCGTCACTAAAACAAATTGTTTTTGTGTAATGTGGGTTTTGTCTAATTTTATTTGTCATACATTCACAGAATTCGAGTCTTCTGTCGGGGTCGTCATCCGAAAGGTGGTGCACCAGTTTTAACTTGTATGGATGAAATTTATTTTCAGCCAACACTCTCTGTACTGTACTTTTACTTACTTCACAGGTAGACCCAACTTTAGTTAAAGAGGAAGTAGGGTTTACTACCATTTCAGCGACTATATCAATTTTTTCATCATCACTAAATGCTGGTCGACCAGATCGTTTGGCATCTTGAACACTACCTGTTGCTTCAAACTTGTGAAGAAGCTCCCTAAAATAAGTTCTCGAGGTAGGGCGATCTGGGTATCTCTCATTAAATAAACGTTCCACTTTATGGAGATTCTTCCTAGATTCACCAATTATTAAGATAGCTGCTACTTTGTTTTTTTGACAACTAACCAGAGGCGGACTGAAAAACCTTCAATATTTAAATGTGGAATAATAATTTCGATATTTATTCAATGTATCCATCAAAATCAGTTAAACCCAAACAAAATTGATATGGCTATAAGGTCCTATTTGAAATTATTGGCCTGAGTGGCACTGTGACGCCGTCTATTACTATTAAGTCACCTGTTACCATTCGCAGAGAAGAACACTTCATTTTCACCCTCCAAATTTTATAAATGTAAGTATAGCCGCCCAAATGATACGAGGGGGGAGGGGACTTTTGAATAGCACTTTATATTTTCTTCGGTGAATCACATAAATTCGTGGTGATTTTGGAAACGAAAGTGCAGTGTGAAAGCTATTTAAGAAATTGATTTATTCAAATAATACTCAAGAGCTTTGTCTTCCCTGTGTGTATTTTGCTTAAACTCTATAAGGAACAAATCATTAGCGTCTGAAGGTGACTTTATAGCTATCAAGCTGTCCCTAGCTTGAATCTTCTCATGAATATGCTGAGCTTCCGTCTAGATTTTCTTCTTTCCCCAAGCTGTTTATCTGGTAACTTCAAGCCTTAAGTTGAGGAAACAGTATCGCCAATTATCCACTTCTTCAAATATAACCTGGGTGATGTCCCTAGTAGTTTGCGTAAATGGCTGGTTTGTTTCTTGGTCTTGGGTAGACGCTGTAACTCTCTGTACTTGCTTCTTTTTTCCTATCTTGACGATGTTGATGGGAAGTGGCTTCCTTTTACCGTAACTGGAGTAAATCTGGCTGATTTTACCGATCCGTACTTCCTTTCTTCCTCCAGGTTCCTGGTAAGGGTCTTGCAGATCTTTACTGGTCATATCTGTAGTCTGTACTTGCCGCCTGCGTATATGTTTTCCGACTGAGCTCCAGTTGTGTACACTCTGGAGGATGACTTGCTTGTCGCCATTACTGATGTTTTTTTTTGTTCCTTCGCTACTTCTGAGTAATTATGATGAAAATGTATATAAGTTAACGATTGAAGAAATCCATCCAGATTGATGTAATAGTTTGAAATAATAAATATTATTCTTTGTACATATTAATGTTTGGTGCTGTTAGCTTGGTTTCATTCCATGGAATCTTTTTGCAAACATTTTCTTATATTATGCTGATTTGCGTAAAGATTTGCGTTTAGAAAATATATGCTGGGCTTTATTGGTTTTCCTTAACCTAATATTTACCTTGTGAATCCTAACTTTGAATTTGAACGTTATGTAAATCTAGTAGTTGCAGTAGACAGTTCCACATCTCTGAATAAAATCCAATTTTCTTGATCCTCATATACATGGAATTGTTTTACTTTCCTCATGTCATGAACGAAATGAACAGCCTATACGAGTTTTTTTTTTTTTATTTAACTAAGAACTTCAGTTGTTAGAAAAAAAGGAGAAAATGGGAGATAAAGTTTGGTTTTTCTTTCACGCAATCCATCTTTGTTTCATTCCGTTACAAATAGGTATAAAAAACCCATTACGACTTCCAGTCATCAGCCTGAAACAATTTTTGAACTATCTTTATACAGAGGCGGGATGTAAAAGAAATTCGGATGAGAAAAAGTTGTTTTTTCGACAAAAAATATAGATTGACGATTTATTATAATGTTTTTTTACTGAAATATTGAAGAAGTTTTGTAATTTTGTTGTCTTGAATAATTTTATTTTCACTATTATATAGAGGACTAGATTTATTCCTGTTTCGAAAATTTTTGTAACCACAAAGAATAATAAATTTCTCAAAAAATGAGGCTCTGTATCTGTATCTGTAGAGTAGAGAGGGTCTTATTGACGATAACTCCGGACAGTCGCATAAGACGTGCCTTACAGTTTCATCTTCATGTTCACACATCCTGCATAGAGGTGTGTCCACTAGCTCCATAGTATGGAGGTGTTTTCTTACTTGACAGTGGCCAGTCGAAAATATTACTGTTAAACGAAGGTTTTCCCTGGTCATCGGCAAATATTTCTTCGGCGCTAGCTTCCCAGGGTCGCTCAGGGTGATCCTGGCAAGACTGCATCCTTTGATTCCATCCCATCTCTTGAGGGATTGAGCATGGGTGTAACGTTTGGCTAGTTCCGCAATTGTCGAAGTCGTTAGGCCGTAGGTGTCACTGGGTCCTAGAATTTTTAGTCCAGCGGCTTCCCTAGCTGAAGAATCGTCAATGCGATTTCCTTTATTCCTGTCGTGTCCTTTAACCCTCCCCAGGATAATATTGTTATCTTCCGAGGCGTCAGCTAAATCTTGCTGGCACTCCAGTACTAGCCTCTATATAACACGTTGTCTGTTCAAGGCTAATAGGGCTTGTCTACTATCAGTGCAGATTGTTATGTTTTTGCCAGAAATTTCTCTTCTAGTAAGTTCTTTTGTGGCAATTGAGATACCAGCCAGTTCTGTTTGAGCCACACTGGTATTGTTTCCCATTCTCCACTTAATCTTTTGACTTGCTCTCGAGTAAACACCACATCCTGAGCCTTCTTTCATTTTTGAACCATCTGTATATATGCGTATTGCATTTGCAGCATCTGGCTCTGTGTTCTGTTTTATTTGTATTTTGTAGGGTTTGTTAAACAAAAACCTGGGTTCAATTGCATCATTGGCTGCCTGCAGGAGAGGTAGCGCAGTGAGCGCTTCCTTCCATAGGCTCAACCTCAATTGGCCCACTCCTACTTCGGGGTTTACACCAGCCGTGCGCAATCGTACCATGGCCATTAACGCAACCTCCTTGACGTGAGGTTATGTGTTTGTGACCCGTTGTGTACCATTGAATTGCACTCTTTCCAAATCTGGTAACGGTATTTGGATCCCATTCCTTCTTGGTTGCTAAATTACTTAAGAAATTTCTTCGGAAAGTTATACAAATTCAACATGTGGCATGTCCCAGGTAAGGAGATGGTTTTAAAGATTCTCTCTGTATTTAGTCTGTAGCTTGTTCTTTCTGCTACACTTTTCACCACCATAAGTAGAGATTATTTTATTATATTTTTTTATTGGTGAACCATTTTACCTATTTAAAGCACGCTCCAGCGGGCTTAACTCGAACTTTAAAACACGCTTGTGATTTAAAGTTACCGTGGCAACATCAACAACTCGAGAAACGAAGTCTAAATCTATGGTGTCTAAATCATGTCTAAGTGACAATTTTTTCATCATTGATTTGACAGGAGTAGTTTCTAACGTCAAAACTTTTATTCGAACAATATTTAATAATGTCAAATTTATAAATTAAAATGGAAAATGCCGTTGGTATTGCTTGAAATATCAATATTTCGATTTTTCAAATCCTAGGAAATGGTTTTTAAATTATTACTATTGACATTCACAGAGCTCAGTAAGGTTGAACATCCAACAAAATACAAATTAGTTTATGTTTTTCTCATTTCCATGACAACGCAAGGTATACATCATATACCACAAAACAGTCTAACCTATAGAAGTGAAAGTTTATAGGATGACCTTGAATACAAAAATTAGGTTTCAAACCCATCCACCTGAAGCGCTAGTTGAAATTGAGTTGTCGAAACAGGCCTGGCAGCTAATGCCTTTAGCACGAAAAGAAGAAAAGATTTTAAAATTCATCAAAGCTGTAATATAGTTTGTTGTTGTCACCATTGTCTTTTATAGATTGTTTCCTTTTGCCATTTGCTGCTGTTATTTGTGTTTTAATTATGTACTGTAAGTCTTATCAAGTGTGATAATTCATAATATTTATAATGGTTGGCGTGAAGTGTTGCGTTCCTGGGTGTACAGACATTGCATCAAAACGACATAGGTTTCCCAAACATGACCCTTTGTTGTTTAATGAATGGGTTGCCTTCATTCGCAATCCAAAACTAAAGGAATTGAGCGCTGAACAGATTTATAAATCCTACAAAGTTTGCAACAGATATTTTGAACCACAATATATTGTTATTGGGACAAAAAGGGGCCTCACTCGCAAAGCTGTTCCTACAATCCTTCAGGATTGATCAAAAAGTGATAGGAAATACGTAATATTATCACTCTTAGGCATTACTTAGCGCGTGGTGAAATGTAAATTGCATTTAGGAATTCCTAAATTCGTTTTAGGTATTACCTGACTTTAGGAAATGGTTAGTGAAATCGGGCATTATCCATTCAAAAACAAACTGCCATTAAAAAAAGCGTTATGAAATAGTTCTGAACCCATCCACTGCGATCGCTGGAATTCTTCTTTTCTTAGTCTGTTTTTCGGCCTCAGCTGCCTTGCCTATTTCGACAACTCATTTGCAACTAGTGCTTCAGGTATAGATGGGTTTTACACCTCATTTTTTCATTCTAGGTAATCCCATTGGACTTTCACTTCTATAGGTTAGACTGTTTTGTGATCATATACATCACGAATTCAACCATTTGACATTCAGTTCTTATTTCCATCTATGATTTCCATTTCTTGTTGTTATAGTAGTTATAGACCAGTATTTATAATTTCAAAGTGAACCAATAAAAAAAAATAGCGTAAAGTATTCGTGGATAACTGGTCCTTAAAACACTTGCTCTATTTGGAGCTTCGCCGTCGTGCTCGAAAAGTCGCGCGTGTTTTAAAGACCTTTATCCACTCATACTTTCATAAAACTATTTTCAATTAGGCTCGAAGTGCGTCTGTTGCATCTCTAACTATGACTGAACGGTTTCAAACACTGCTTAAGGTTTTTAGCTGGAGAAATTCTGTTCAGTATTTAATGAAAAGCAATTTCCATCTTATTCTTGTTTTTATTCTCAAATCGCTTTGAAAACGACCTTAATTTAAAATAAATTACTTTTTCAAAATTGTTCTTCCCTTGCTAAGCAGCCGTTGAATCTTATTTTTTTGTAGTATAAATTTGTTCAGTATTATATTATAATGTTAACAATAAAAGTGTGTCAATCCACTTCTTAGATTATTTTATTTAGCTGGGAAATTTCCCCATTACTACAAAAAAAGTAATAAACTGCAAATGCACATCTTTATTTTGAAATAAGCCAGAGTGAAATTCAAGAAATCGCTCGACTTCTCTCACTTTCATCAAATTAATTTTTATTAGGAACTCGTAATATCCAGACATCCAGCAAAATGAAATATTTTTTGTAGGAAACTCAATCAATATTTTCATGACTTATTTTGACATATATACCGAGTGACTTATAAAGGATAACTCGGGAATCGTATGTCTCAGATTGGGTTGAAAAAAATTAATAACAGATATTTTTTCATGTCTTATGCGTCTGTTTTTTGGCTTTTCACCTCCTTTTCACCACCTTCCTCTGGAAACCATGAAATTCCTTAAAAGCTATTACAAGACACGTCATTTGATTAACATAATCCCATTTAAGGGTTTTAAAAGCCGTTTTGTTTGTCACACATACACAAAGTTGTACATTCTGCTTTAACGAGATTTTCATCGGACCAAAATATCTTTGTGTTTATACTTGCGGATTCCTTTGAGTCCTTTGTTTAGGAAGTGTAATATTCCAACAATATTAATCTGCGCCATTAATAACTTTAAGTGGGAGATTGTATTACACACCAACATGACAGAAAACATCTTTATTTTGGAAATATTAACATTGTAAGATTTATTTACTATCTTCTTGGAATCATTATAGTTGGACTTTTCGTTTTAATGATTTAATAGTGAAAAATTTGATTCCAACAATAATTATCTTCTTCCGACAGTTCAAAAGCTTAATACTTTCTCATTAAACCCAATTTTTTTCATCACAATTTCATTATCATTTTATACCATGTATTCTTATCACTTTTTAAAAAGCTCTGCTCATATCTCTGCTCTCTATTTTATATCACTTGAAATCCCTGGAAAGCTAACGGATGTGTAGTCAAAAGCTATATTAAATTTTAATGACACTTTTGTCGTCAAAAATTAGTTAGTTTTCTGCTAAACTTATTCGCTGTTTATCACAATTTTATTATTTCATTTCTCTTGTAGAATAAAAATGCCATTCAATCCAGATAACTACAGTATCCAATTTCCACCTCAAGTCATCAAAGTATTTCAGAAGAATATCTCAAGATATTATACCATGAAAAAAAACATAATTAATGTACGAGGCTTGTTCAATTGAAACCCATCTTTGGTCCAGGAAAAATTTATTGACAAGTACAGTTACAAATAACTACCACCACAATTGAGGCACATATCCCACTGTTTTACCAACCGATGTATACCCTGCTCATAGAATTCTTGTGGCTGCTGCTGGAAGAATTCTTTCACAGCGTTTTGTACTTCTGCGTCCGACTGAAAACGGTTACCTTTTAACGCCTTTTTAGTGGCCTAAAGATATGAAAATCGCAAGGCGATAAATCGGGACTATAGGGTGGATGCTCTAATATCCTCCATTTTTTTCGTTGCAGATTTTCTTTCACTACGTTGGCAACATGAGGCCGACCATTATCACATTTGGACGGATTGTTAACAACAAACGCCATTTCAAAGTCACAATACTTAAAATCGCTGTCAAATATAAACGAAATAAACAGATCAGTGTGACGTTTGCATACACTACTAATGTTGGAAAACGTCAGTTGAATGATTACAATTGTTTCCAAGGCTAACATGACCAAAGATGGGTTTCAATTGAACAAGCTGTGTACTAATAGAAATATTATCTGAGAAATGGGAATTCGTTAAGTACACTGTTGATTTTGGAGTAGAGCAACTTAGCACATCTTTCAAACTGCAATTGGTTCAGGATGTAGAGACTACCGATGTGAATTGTAGAGTTGAAAAAATATATTTTTTATCTTTATGTAACAAGACTAGTAAATTGAGAATAAAATTATAACTGCCTTTACAGCATTTGAAGAATTTCTTGCTCGGATCCACCCTTATTTCCATAGTCTTGAGTCGTTCAAATATTGTAAGGTAGTTTCTCCTCCTTTTCCGTCCAAAACCTCATCCTTCTTCAATGTAGCACACACCTTGTGCTGAGTTCTCTCCATCTTCTGTATCATGCTTGCCAATTCAATGCTGTTCTACACTGTCTAGTCAGTATCCCCACCAGAATTCTGGTTATACAATCATTGTATCTTAGTAGGTCTTCATTTCCCTTCTGTATCTGTGAAGTAGGGAGGGGCAGGGTAGGCACTTAGGCCATATGTGACCCATTGTACACCCTCCCGAGGAGTTGTCCTCCTAGGTCATCGTCCATCCTGTCCTTCCAAGAAAGGTGGACAGGATCGACAAGGTGGACAAGACTCACCCAACACACACTCTCTTATTGACGGTTTCATCTTCCTGTTCACACATTCTGCATAGAGGTGTGTCCACTAGCCCCATAGTATGGAGGTGTCTCCTTAGTTGACAGTGGCCAGTCAAAAATTCTAATGTTAAACGTAGGTTTTTCCTGGTCATCGCCAAATATTTCTTCGGTGCCAGCTTCCCAGGGTCGCCCAGGGTGATCCTGGCAAGACTGCATCCTACGATTCCATCCCATCTCTTAAGGTATTGAGCATGGGTGTAACGTTTGGCTAGTTCCACAATTTGCCGAAGTCGTTAGGCCGTAGGTGTCTCTGGGTACTGAAATTTTTAGCTTCATTGCCCTTGTGATCTCAGTGGAATTGTATCCAGGGAGAGAACATTCTAGTTTGACTGCTGAACTCTTATACAATCTGGTTACTTTTGATATTTTGTTAATTGTATAGGAGAAATTAAAAATCTAAACATAATTATTATACTGTGAACTGTAACTGTGAAATCTCCTCCCAACATTTCATTTCCAATTCTATGGGATGAACAGTCTACTTTTTTTCACAGTAAAACATTCTCGGATTTTTAATAACTCAATCCCGTATCAGTTATCCCACGCACGAATTTCAAACAGAAGGATCTGGTATATTCCTGTTCCTGCAAAACCCCAAAATTTTATCCCGACACAAAAGACCCTCTCAAAGAGGAAATTGGACCAGCTTGGGGATGATTTGTGTTCGGTGAAATTTCCATTATCGATTTTATTGTTTTCAGCTTCTTGTGGCTTCCTTTATTTGAAATTACATCCAGAAAATGTGACAGTTTTCATAAATATATTTATACTGAAGCATGTTATGCACAGTCATTAGTATGTACATATTTATTAGAGTAATCGTAATCTCTAGTTGTGTTAATCAGTGTGCAGGTTTGTCCTGTCACCTTCCAACCAATATACTTATGGTTTTAACGACTCTTCACAACTATCTGCTCATTTTATGTTGTTCCTTGATATACTATAATCAGAACAAAATTGTTGGCTGTAATCAACAGATTTTATTTTCATCCAGTAAATCCTGAGGAATATCGTAAATAAGCTTTACATGGATGTGAAGACGTCATGAGTTCCAAATATATTGCATCACGACTTATTTCGAGAAGAAAGAAAACATGGCGTCGCGGTAGCCAGGCCGAACACGTGTTTCCAAGCGTTCAGTGACATTTGTTCTTATTAACCTAACTTTCTCAATGGAAACTTTTTATTTTGTGACACTCCACTTTGGTAGATACCTACGTAACTAATAATACGCGCATTGTGTATATTTTGGTTCTTCTACTAGTTCACAGGATGAAGATAGTTGTTTTACCATCTGGTTTGGCAACTAGTATGTTTCTGCATATTATATCATGAACTTAACTGAATTAATTCGGCCAACAAAATCACGTTGCTTGAAGTAACTTCGTTGTTGTTAGTCTGGAAAGTTTTATATCAGAATTCTGGGTGGAATATTAAACAGTGCGGTTTGAATCCCTTCATTGTACATATATTTCACGGTGTGTTAGTACACCTAGCAGGTGTTTACTGCCAAAAACACGAGTTGATGAATCTGATTCGGCGGATATAATCGTTTGGTATGAAACTTGTGGTTTTGTATCGTGGGTTATTTCAGTGCTAATGATTGTTACTGAGTTTTGAACTGTATTCGAAACTAAAAAAAGGTTTATGAGCTGTGAACTTTCATTGGTAAAAGTTGTAGTACTGTAAATACACATAATTTTCACACAATAATGTTTTAATTAGTATACAAAGACACAGATTTTAAAGAGAACATATACGAATCCCGGTGAAATATCAAACGATTTTCAGCTCCATCGTCAATGACCTTGGACCTTTAACTCTTTATGGCTGCGATGTTGCCAGTTTAAGATATTTTCTGAATTTCTTACTAAATTGCACTGTTGACTCGGGGACAATAACAATTTCTAGTGCCGGATCTAGTTTTTTTTTTTGAAGTTTCCACCAAATCTTCAAAACTGCGCCATGAATTTAAACAATAATTATAATCGAATATATATTTATGTATTCATTTAATACCTATATGTACATTCCTATGATTTGTTATAAAAAGTCATTACTCTTAGGAGATTAATTAATAAATACATTTTTCTCCAAATGACATTAAAAGCGGCAATTTAATGACACTTGGCAGGCTTAGAAGTTGCACTTTTAATTCCTAGGCAGAAAAAGTCTACGTCTACTGCCTAGGCAGAAAAAGTTCGTTGCTAGGCAACCTTCCAAGTAATAATTGAAATCAAACTGGTCATTAAAATTGACAATGACATTAAGAAAACTCAAAATGATGCTGATGATAATAAACTGGTTTTATTGCATTAAGACTACAACACGAAATTTTTATTTATTGGATATATTTATGGTGAATTGTAAGCAATTATTCAATACAATTGAACTTTGTCCACTTCCCTCCTTTCCAGTAAAATTAACAACTTGAGTATCCACACTTGATACTCCGGTATGTGAGTTTATATACAGTTCTTGATTTTTCCGGTAAAAGGTTAAATTCCACATCCCGCGCCTGGTCTCTTATCTCAGGTGGTGTTAATTGCATCAATTCATCCTCACTTTGCAGTGAATCCATTTCTAACATGACAACTTTTCAAAATTGACAATGACAAAGTGCAATTTTGATGATAATTTGTAGCACCAAAATTAATATCAAAGACTTTCATACCTATTATATAAAAGTTCTGTAATATACTATATAACTAACAGCTACAACATTATCAAATAGTTACTTAAGATTGTCACATTGGAGCTGTATAATGTTGTATAATAAATATTGTATATCATTCAATTGCGTTGCATTATAAAACAATTTTTGGTTGTATAGTGCCTAAATATTCTTCGTTATAGAACAGTTATCGTATACCGTTCCATTTGACAATAAAATATTGTTTGAGGCATTTCTTTGGGATAAAATTGTTGTTTCATAAATCGCCATGTTTAAATAAGCAATTCTTGTACCGCTATCGCCGCCATTATGGGCAAAATTGAGTTGAAAACATGAAACTATATTGAAAAATGTGACTTAATCATTACTTAGAGAATTATATTGTGAAAGAATATCTATATGAAGTGATAAACTATTAAAATCATGAAAAAAAGTATTTTAGAATATTCTTCTTTTGTTGTTTTTTTTAAGTATCTACTTGAAACTCAACCAGAATTGAAGTGCTTCATTTTCTTGCCAAATATATGCCTATAATCCATCAGTTAAATTTGCGGCGATTTACTATCGATGTCCGCCCAAGCGGCCCAAGTCGTTTTGTTAAGTCTCCATTTCTACAAATGAAATGTACGATGCACGTTCAAGTTGAAATATAATTTGGATCTGATATTCTTCACTGAAAAATGAAATGCTCTTATAAACTGCTAGATGACAAAATGTTTCCATTGTGCTCGAAATAACAACATTATAAAAAAATATACTGCATTAAACAACCATTTTGTGAGAACTTCATAGTGCCACTTCAATCCTATTTTATACTACATGACACACTATTAAATCATTCTATAGTAGCTGTGAAAAAAATTATAAAACAGTCGATTGAGAGTTGTATAAATGTGTATTAAACAGTCATATAAGAGTTGTATAAACTTTTTATAGAACTCTTATACAATCAAACAGTTGTATAAAAATGGGCCCTTTTTAGTTGTATAAGGATCATTTAATTGTTTTGTAGACCGTTATAAGAATTTTACTATCTTATAAGACACATCTTGTAGCTGTTCATACAAATAGTCCAAGAGCCAGAGCCAAAAAAACTGTTTCAATTTCTAAAGGCTGGTTTTTTGTTAAATCGTTGTAGCCGATGGGTACACAAACATGCTCCGGTCAGTCAAGCGTGCCGTAGAACAGGTGGCTCACGTGCGATATTAAAGGTGTATCATTTGACGGGTGAACAAAATGAATTTCTAAAAGCTGAAAATTTTTATACAACTTCTCTATTGTATGAAATAAAAGTTGTGTTGGTCAGTCAGTCATACATTAGAACAGAGCTAGTCAGTCAGTCCGGATAGACGTAGGATAAATAATTATTAAGTGCAATTCATTTCTAAAACTTCAAATTTTGTCTGAGGGTTCAGAATTATGTATTGAACATCGAAACATCCGTCAGTCATGTGTTCAGTAGAACAACGTCCGTCAGTCAGGTGAAAAAGGTAAAGGTATACCGCGCGCTGCGTATCACGATTTTTCTACATTTGTATTGTTATTTTAACAATCAGAAAACGTCATTTGATGTTTTAATTTGTAGTTCTATGGATAATTACCATTTGTATCTTATCGACAAACGATTTATTTAATCATTTGATACGTTTCGTGCGGTATTATTATGCAAAAAAATTAAAAATTGTGGGTTCAGAAAAACTTATCTTATCTACTACCAGTAAATGTCACTTGGAAATGTGATTTTGGCTATTGTAATAACTTGAAATTTAATTACGTTCTTGAATACTTTTAATTGATTAATCTACAGGACAAATTTGTATGAGTTGTAATTTCGCAAAATATTCGTGCTT